>CM030370.1:68679311-68952049 GCA_003604175.2 Clonorchis sinensis | reverse complement strand
TACTAGCTTCTTCGGATTCCTCGACTTTTCGTTGGCCTTGGAGGTCGCCTGCTGTATTTGTAGTACACCCATTCGTAACGCAAGACAGCGTTAGTGCTTCGATTACTGGATGAACGCACGAATGCCACATGGTTGTCCTTCATGTATTGATTTAATGCCTTCTCAAATGCCGTGAAGGATGAAAGGGGTACAGCCCCGAATTTCTTAACAAACGCGTGTAAAGCCACTCCCGATGCCATAGCATAACAAGCTCAAAGTAGAATGCGCGTTAAAAATTTTCAAAGGAGCATACTTAAAACAAGCCGCAAAAATGACGGCAGATGAGAGTGATTTTTGGTCTGAGTACATATGCAAAGAAATCCAAGATTTTGATGTAGAAAGTTTTATTGCGCTCAAAGTGGTTTTGCGGAAAAATACTTTGTGCGTCCAAGGCGCGGCAACTCTGCTCGGTCGCTTCACTGCAAAATTTTCCGGATCCCTTTCGTCCTGGAGAGAACTATTTGAAGAGATCTCTATTCGGATCATTGTTGTTCACCAGTTGAGTCGTGGTTTTTCTTCCTGTGCTGCCATTTGTGCGGCCTTCCGCACAGTTTGTGGTGGCAGAAGCCTCGTTAAATTTCGGTGCTACAGTGAGAATGCAGCACTGCTTCAAGTGCCAACACTGCTGCAAAACTATCGGAAGCGTTTCTACACGTTTTACTTCTGTCAGTATGTTACATGGACTTGTGCATTCTCCGGATGCTTGATTTCGCTTCGCAACGGAAGTTAGTGTGGTTGATGACGAATACATTTCAGCTGCCTTAGGGCGCAGTTCGTTTGCTTGGAAAGTAAGCTGGAAGTTGCCATCTGGCTACTGGCATTTGAAGTCCGTTGGTATTGTTGGTTGACTTTGGTTGGCTCCGACCATTTCGCACGCCCCTAAATCAGTTGCGTCTCTCGTGCAAGCGTTTGCTGTTGTACATGTGTTATTAGTAGGTAAGCTCTCCAGTTTCTCCCATTCCAATGCATAGGCTGTTGGCTGCGCAAACAGCAGCTTGTCGTCGAATTGCTCAAAACACTCATTCACTTTCGGATTTCCTATGCGACCGACTAAATTGCGATCTGCCATTTACCAACGAGCAACTTGCGCGTTTCACGGACCTGTGTCTGTTCATAGAACTAATAAATAAAATGACTTGTTGCAAGTCATTTTGACAGTAAACTTAGAGATCGTCATTTTCGAAATTATCGGCACACGGTTGGCCCGGTTTCCATGGTTTCACCAGAGTCCTCTCTGACGAACATGACAAATGAATTCCTGGAAGGTGTTTTGGGGTTGCAGATCTTTTGCATGCGAGTTCAAACAGAATCCAGATCTTTCACAGGTTTTTATACACAAATAGCGTAGACGCAAAGCTCAAAACCACACCAGTGTAGATAGCTTATCGTGTCTGCATAAGTTTCATCCCCTTATAGCAAAATAATGGGCAGCCAAACAACAGGACGAGCATTTTCTATACACAAGAGTCCCTCTGAAATGAGGACTGCGGGGGCACCTAAATTTAGGGTCCAGATTTCCTACGTTCTCTTGCGGGAAACAAGATGACAGTATGCAATTTTTCATCCGCAAATAACATGGAACCTCTATTACTTTGGCAAATCTTTTATCGGTTGGGGTGATGTGACGGTGGCGAGATTTAGATACCCTAGAAAATCATTGCGAGCCCAGAGGTGTGAGAAAAATGGCAATGACCCAGAGCAGGGGCGAATTTTCCTATTACCTGCGCCGACTGACCATGCAATGGGGCAAGTTGGCCCGGTATACTCGGCATTGTTCAGCTAACTTTCGAGCAGCGTAACTACTCACCAGGGATGGTGCGCCAAAAAAGATCTAAACAGATTAATATTTCATGCGGAAGTTTGTTCCTGCACGGTTTTCTCCTACCTTGTGTCTAGGAAATCTCTGAAGCGATGCACCATTAGGAAATTCAAAAAGGCTAAGCCTTCTGCGGCCCTCGTTTAACAAAATTCCATCAATAGACAGACGTTAAAACTTATGTGTGATCGCAGTACTTAGGCACACCCCTACTCGTCAAAATTGACGTTGTTTAATGTCGTTGCATTTGTATCCAGAGTCCTCGCCGCCCTTGAAGTTTTGTCCCACTAAACGAGCAGCCATGTACACTACTGGCTATTGTCTGCACTTTAAGAAAGCTCACTGAAAATGGCTCAAAATGGCCAGCTAGTCAAAAATTAATCGGGGCTAATTGACTGCCAAATTTCTCCCAACTAGCATCGAGTAACTTTTCATGCACATATGCAGTTATTGCTTGCCGCACAGCTTTTGCAGACACCGCCTCCGAGTCGCACGAATCAGTATAAGGCGATCGAAAGTACCTTCTTGGGAAATATAATGTTTCCAAAGTTGCAACAGGCTGGGGAGAATGGTCGCGCTTAGTGATTTTTCTGCAGCTTATTGGTATAGATGATTCGTGTAAATGATCCACCTTTCAAGGCCAGCAAATACTTTGGATTAGAAAACACCATAACCAAATATTTCACGAAAACAAAAAGTGTGATTAGTGTAAGACGAATATATGTTGCACGAATCTCTCTTGCCAGCATACAGGGTGAAATTTGCTACAGCCTGCATCATGCTCGTTGACGCAAAAGCTGCAGTAAATTTGCTCCTGTACACAAGTTTGTACCTGCTACTCTTTAAGCTGAATCCGCGTGTGTGTGAGCATGAGCCGTTCTGCCTCATGAATTTCTAGTCTGTGTAATCGTGGCAGAAATGCTCACTAACTTCTGCTCATTTTTGCGAAGGTGGAAGAGCACAGCATATTCATCATATTATTCCTACCCGCAGATCGTAAACAGGTACGTAAAAAATACAAAAACGTCATGAAGTGCACCTGACATATGCCTGAAGATTGGATTTCGTCTGGCAAAAAGTTTGAACTTCCTGGAAGGAGCGAGCCATAGTCATCACCCGCATTCTCAACACTTACGAATGGCGCCAAATTATGAGCATTCTACTTTTGCAACCGGCGATTTTTCCCATGAGCTGATGTTACATAACTGATGTCACAGGGTGAACTGCTAACCATAACACTAATCACTTAACCACACAGTAAATCAAAAGAAAACCGCAAGACGCAACTTAATATTCACCAAAATTGCTCACATGGAGTAAACACGCCTCGCGTTGCTCATCTGCTACTGGCCCAGAAACCCTGAACCTCAAACGTGGATTCATAAATACTGCCGTACAGGTTTCTCAAAAGCATCTATCTTGATTGAACAATATCTACTGAGACCAGCTTCAGCGGAGGAAACATACAAGACCATTGTTTAGAAAATTTGCAAAGCTGACACGGTGTTTGCCCCAAAGAAACCAGCGCGCAGTCAACCAAGCCACAAGCTATCCAAAGGGATTTGGAGTGTTCTGAAAACGAAATCCCAAATATTTCTTCATGCCTGACGGCATGCCCCCACAAGTTGGGAATAAACATCATTATTGTTAACTACGTGAAATGCGCAAGATGGGCTGGTATTTCATAAGATACGGAACCGCTGTAAGTCAGAAATCCGGCAACTGGATACACAAAAACAGGCTACGATACTAGACCCAACCCGGAAACACGGAAATATACTGTTTGAGTAGGTAAGTCATCGCCGAAGAAGAAGCCCGAAGATCTTCCTCTTGAAAGGCAGAAAGGGGGAACCTACAAATGGGAGAATAGCGGTATCTGAAGCATCGATAAAATACCATGCAAGAGTGTATCATGTCCCAGCGATAAATGCCCTATCAGATTTAACCTTGGCAAGGCGTACTTATGAAAGGTCTCTAACCGACTTGGTACTAATGGAGGAGAATGTTCGTCAACTCTTGCGTAAGACACACCTCTGCAGCGCGCTGAGTATAGATCAGGTTCTTACTAGGATCCTGAAAGAAATGTTACTCACACTGTCAAAACAATTCCACCCGGTGTTTCTTCCGTCGACTGACGATGGCAACCTTCCCCCTGCTTGGAAAGGGGCGATTGTTATGCAATTCAACAAAGTTGGAGACCAGACCAATCAGACAGGGGTAAGCATTCTTCTGGCGGCTGTATCTTGGTTAGACGAAAGGATTGACACAGATAGAACCAGGCCGTGTAGAGTCACGAGTAATGTTGATTCAGTTGTGTGAACATGTGTGTGAACCGGGGCCAACCTGATTGAAAGAGTGACGGCCATTCGGGACGGTTGCAGCAGCTACTACCGAAGTTCGGAGCTTGGATGGAAGGGGGGTTGAGAAGGAAATAGGATGAGAACAGTAGCGTCCGGTGAGTACTGGGAGGCATCAGATAAAAGTGTCCAAGAGAAAAGATAATCTAAACGGTATAACAGCATGTTAACTGACCTTCGAAAGAGTGGACTGTTTGATGGCTGACCTAGTAGCCAGGGGCTAGCTGAGTTTGCCCATGTAGTATGAGGGCACAACGAATCAGTATTAGTAGGATTCTATTCGGCGTCTATACAGTTTATTCAGATAGCGATGCAGGAGGTTATCGTGGGTGGTAGAAGGTGTGTCTCGTGTTTGCACCAAGCGTCAGTCAATCAGAAAGCGCCCGGCCAGGTAAAGAGCAGTTGCGTAATTTTGGGAAGGTAAGGGCCTAGACGCCGATGTGGCGAGCAAGAGGGCTAGTCGTTGGCCTGGACAATCGGCTGGTCAATCGGCAGTTACAAATTTCATGCTGTAGGCGCTCAGGATTGTATCTGACCTATCCTAGCGAGCTTTCAAGTTTGATGCCATTTTTTCTTTTGACATTTGTCCAACCTAAACATTTTAATAATAACTTTCTTCCGGATTCTTTTGGCACAGTTCAAGTCCGTTCAGAGCAATGAAGTCCACCCCTTCCCACATGGCAGTCCCGCACTCGCTTTTTCCGCTGTAATCCTTATGACATTTCCTAGTCCAGGGGCCCCTGACTTGGTTGATTCGGCTGTACTGAGGACAGCTTAAATCACGTAACGTCTGTTTTGCTTTATACACTTCCGGGTTGCTCTAAGCTAGCTTCTCGCTTATTCCTGACCTGGCCGTTGTCATCATGTTGAGCGCATCTTTTGTTATAATGGGTTTCTTTCCCAACTTGTGGGAAACATGCCAATTGGAGCATGATCGTACCGTTACAACCTGGACGCGGCAGGCAACAACACAACCGAGGGAAGGTAAAACCACCGAGATATGCTTATTACGTGAAAAGTTACCGCAGTTGTGGGAACCGAAAAACCAGGACAATGGGCATGAGGTACGACTAGTTCAGTGCTGAAGCCGGCTGATATGAAGTGAGAGTGAAAACCATTGCTCGCCATGATTGCCCTTGAGAGGTTGAGTGAATAGCGAAGATCAAGAAAAGTAAAAATGGAGATGAAAATGGAGGACTGGAAGAATTCAAATTGGCGACAAATGACAAGTTTTTCCCAAAAATATGGTTTAAATTGAAACTAAGTACACCCACTGGTGTCACTGTTGTTGGGAAGTGAGGTGTAGAGGACAGTTTTAGTGGGGAGATCCTGCTAGTGCATAGGTTTAACCGAACACTGTAAATGAATTTGAACTTCTGGAGGAAACAAACCGAAGTTGTAGCAGGAAACCAGGTAGGTTATATCCGAACGAGGGGTTCAGCTGGTTGGAATGACCTCGTTCCAAAGGTTGTGGGGGTTGGGTGAAAAACTTGTTCGTAGTTGCAATTGCAAGCTCGAATGAGCGGCAGTTGTCAGCCGAGGGTAGGAAGAATATAGTTGCGGAAGTGCCGTCAGAGTGGGTATGATAGTTCCATGCCGTCATCTTACTGACACTTCGGTTTCTGGACAGCCCCGTAATAGTCATAGAGGCTGCCGCGATCTGCGAAGGGGTACGCATTTCCGTGGCAGCTGGATATGAGTTAGACGAAAAGATGACACGGGTAGATGAAGTGTCACGGATAGTTTCGAGGAAAGTGTGAGAGTAGAGCGGAGACCAGCCAGCCTGAATAAATGTTCGTTGCACGGGGCGTTTGTAGGAACTACAGCTGGAGTATGAAGCCTAAAAAGAGGGGGGGCGAGAAAGGATTAGGATGAGAGGAGTAGCATCTGGTGAGTGCCAGGAGGCAGTAGATAAAGTGGTGTCCAATATAAAAAATTTTAAAACGGATGGCATCAAGTCAAATAAACCCAGGAAAGGGCGGGTTCTTGTTGGCTGACCTAGAAACTAGGGGTTAGCTGAACGGCCATCAACCTGAATTCTCTCGGCGCTTTCTGCTTTAAAAATCGCATCATCCAATCTTAAACATATGGATACCGGTAGCATCGAACATTAGACTGTCCTTCATGGTAAACTGAATCTAGATGAACTGAGCCAGACTGGAATCCACAGACTTAACCGACTAGCGAGAAACTTAGTTTTCATTGCCAAACTTGTTATATTAGTTTACTGATGGTTTCAGTACCAGAAATGAAAGGTTTTCCTGTCACAAACCAGCACCTGAAAATCATAAAACCTAATTTCGTGCAATCCTGCGGGCTTGTCACCACACTATGTTGTACCTTTATAGGAGGGTACAATGAGGTAGAGGGTAACTGCCACGCCGTGCTAACTAATCGGGGGAGTATGCATAGAAAACATAAGCTAGGAGTCAAATATGAAGGAGCAACCAGATATCGTCTCCCAGGAAATCTCCATATTTCTTCCCAGGCGATACCGAAGCTTGCGGTGGCAGTGGGTTGGTCGATGACTTAACGTATCCCTATTTGATAGGCAGGTAACGAAATGGTACAGGGTTCGACGTCACGATGATACACTTATAGACGGAGCACGTAACATACCCGTCAGCATTAAATCTCGATCACAAACGAATAATAATAAGAACTTTGCAGCCATAGGGGAATATGATGACCGCGGACCGTAGAGAAATTTGGCCAGATTTTATAGACAAAGAAGCTCAGACGGCCGACCTTTTCACTTCGCTTCTTTGACTGAAACAGAACACAAAAGTTGAATTCAAGTTAACACCAGAAGGTACTTGCTCATGAAAGAAATGACCTTGACCGTAGTTGGGCTCCTAAATAGCATCAGCGCATCAAGTCCTTGAGGGTGCCAAGCAATAAGACAGCATTTTAAGTGAAATACTTAAACATCATCATCATCATCATCGACAGCATGACATCAGTGTTGAACACCGATGCTTCGCTGCCGTACAACCATGATTTATTTGAAAGCCTTATTGTGAAGAAAAAGAATAAAGATGGACGGGGAGGGGACTTATTGCTGCCTTACTACAATCATTCCGAGGTGCCTACACCTCCAAACACTCACTCAGGCAATCTGGATAGAAACTGACAACAAGACCGCCACTGACATCGGTTGGCAGCCATATCTTGCAGCGTCTCCAACCAGGCACACTGGGGATCACGCGGTCCCCATCCTGGAAGGCAATACTTAAACAGCGCTGCAAGCGATAGTAAACATTGAATACTTTTTTGGTTTTTCAGAACCTTTGACCAACGTTAGGTCACATATACAGGCTCCTGTTGTACACAGCACCAAAACTAATGCCGTAGTGAAAAAACAGTGTCATCGGCCGTACATTGTTCATCAATAAAATCCCACGGGCAGTGTACCTTCCGGTTACCACCCACATTCGGCCGTGACAAGCAATTGAGCTTGCAATGTCGGGTACATAGCGCAAGTCTTTGAAAGCGGCATAGGCGATGCTCTGGCGGAATTACACCACTCATTTAGCAGGCCTATAATTCGCACTGGTCATCCTCTATTACAACTGCGACTCACTAACAATTCCGCCTTTCAAACAACCGGTGTCGTTAGCAAAGAAGACAATCATTCTCACACACAATCATTCTCGTCTGCTTATCAGCTTTCGTGGTCCTCCGTCATTATTTCATGTTGGTTACCAGCTTTTACAAAAAGAAAAGTAGACTAAAATAAGGTGAAAAAATTGAAAACCCCCCATAGTATGGATAATATTTTTACCAGATGTATAACGCTTACCGGTTATCAAATAGGCCTGCATATGTTCTTCAGCAATTTTTATATTCCGGAGGTTTCTTACGTCGTTCTCCTTAGCAGTTGGTTGATTGGACGTTTGACATTTGAATTAATAGGCTGGTAGAATGGGATTTCCGGAATAATGGCTATGGAGGAAAGTTAACGAGAAGGTTCAAGCTGTGCTGACCTGGGGCAAAAGCTGGGGGTCAACATTTCAGGACAACTTACCAGGACAAGACCGCTCACTGTCCGTTTAAAGACGTGTTGCTCCTTAACGCAGGTTTTGGGCTAGAGAACTCTTCCAGAAAAACACCAGAGAAGCGGTATTGATCGTGTGTATTCGTCTCCCCTTCCAGCTGCCAGAACTGGTGTTTGATTGGGTGCTAAATATTTGGTGAAGGAACATTTCTGATTGATACAGAAGGTATGAGTGAAGCAACCGCGGGGACGTCAGTTGTCCAGGGGCTTTATTTAAGCTGAGGCGGTCCTGCGGGGCCGGACAGGTGGCGAAAGCTTGGGACCGCTTTAGTCGATCAGGACTAAATTTTCCAATCGGTCTTTATTGCGGCTAAACCAGGAATTGCACAGGTTACTTGAACGTTCTTAAAGGGTCCGGACTTTCAGAAATACACTCATTTCCAAATCAATTTTGTTTTGCGAGAGACTCACTTGGGGCCCAGCTGAATCCCCGTTTTTGATGTTTCCATCTGGGCTCCAGGTGTGTCTCTCCTATGAACAAATTGATTTGCAAATGAGTGCATTTCTTGAACTCAGTCCAATTTGATTTCCAGCAGAACACAAGGTTGACGGAAACTCGGGGACTGCGCTTGCTTGATGAGCCCCAAGAAGGGCGAAACCGGTCGTGGGCTGTCGAAGAATTTTCAGTAACCTTATGAGTAGTGCATGACGTATATACATGTATCGCGATACCTCGAATATCGTGGCAACTGGAACATGAGGCGGCCTGGTGCAGCACATTCAGTTACCCGGAAACATCACAAACGGGGGATCTAGCTGGGCTCCAGGCGATTCTCTCGCGAAAGCAAATTGATTTGCAAATGAGGGTATTTCCCGAAATCAGTGCAATTTGGGTTCAAGTAAAACATGAGGTTGACGGAAACTCGGGGGCTGCGCCTAACTGCTGAGCCCCAAGAAGGGCGAAACCGGCCGTGGGCTGTCGAAGAATTTCCAGCAACCTTATGAGTAGTGCAGTCCGGACTTTTATTCACTACGGTGATATCTGGTTGTGAGGGTTGGCGACTGGAAAGCGGGGACCGATTAGGTGCGCCAATCGCGCAGTGGGAGCACGACGGAAAAGCCTTCAGAGGATTCAGACATTCAGATCTGTTTTTTGCGCAGAATGGATTATCGTAATGCATATTGCAGTTTTATGCATACACGGGCGAATGTCGGGGTTTCAGACTGCCATACATAGTTTTCTCCTTGTTGGCATGGAGCTCAGTGTAAGCAGATATGAACGGTCCTCTGTGGGATGACTGGATCACTCTCCCAAAGAATGGACTTTCATACAATAACGCAGGACAATTGGCCACAAAGTGGGCTGGGTTGGAGGCGGATAATGTATGTCTCAAAACGAACTAGATATATTGAGCCCTTGATGCTACGCGTTGGATTTGACTTTCTATGGAGTGACGGTTCTAGGACCTTCCTGAGGAAGCTGCAATCCTCCAGACATTGTGTAATTTATCGAATATCTTGAGGGTCAAGCTGCATAAGAAGACAAAGATGGTAGGCATTGTAGGGGACCAGAAGGCTACTTTGTTGTTTGTGGACGCGCTCGAGTGACGAGCCCCACGGTTATTGAATCACGTTCCCTCAAGTCTGTGTTGAGTCTAAATACATCGATAAACGGTGGTGATGATAGAGATCCGTGTCACGGCCACATGCATTGAAGAGTAAACGAGAGCTTATACACGTTCAGCATGATCACGAAACGGCTGAACTCCGCGCGGCACAACCTGGACTGGTACTTTCTAAGCAGCATACCTTTAGGACAGGTTATGGCTCGCACATTAAGATGGCGAGGGAGTAGCCATAAAATCTAATACAACCGCAGCGATTCAATACACGTTGGTGTATTTTTCCTAGCTGCATATCAGCACTGAATTGTTTACCCTCCCCACGATCGGTAGGGATTGGGGGGACCTGTGTTTCGTGAAGCGCGTGCGTCAGTTGGTTTGGTGTGAAAAGGGTAGTGTGGGTCGATGCGAGTCATCCGTAGGGCGAGGGCTGGGTGTGCGGGTCACAAACTGTTTTTGGGAGATATGAGGGTGGTAGTAGGAGTATGACTGAGAATGGGGAAGTGGGCCAACGGGCCTGGGAGACCTGAGCAAGTGTGGGATTTGTAAGGAGAAACGGTAGTCAGATTACGTCAGATGCCGGATTGTCGGATGCCAGCGTCTGGGGTAGTGGACACAAAAACAATGATGGGGTTTGGACCCACGAATTGGCCGATTCCTAGAGTGATACATAGGAGTGATGACTTAACCCAAGCTTTTCGGGTCAGGTTTGTCCCTGCCGTTAAGCGTCGTTTGCCAGCTTGAAAGGCACAGGCTATTAAAGCGTGTAGCTTTACCCTTCAAGTTATCAGCACGGAGCAGCAAGCTTTCCAGCGCAAGGACGAAATTGAAAATGCTTCAAAAACTGCTTTAAACAAGGTGCTAGATGCAGCTACCCTCAGGCTGAAAATCTCTGCCATGTACCCACCGTGTGTCATTTTGCCTAAAACTTGTTCAGACGGCAATTATCAGGCCTCCCCAGAGGCAACGACAATTCAGTTGAACGAGGTCATGCACTTCCGAAGCGTTACAAAAATAAACGGATTTAAGACCGGCAACCATTTCCGCAACATCTCGCTGGACAAGCTCAACTAGAGTTATGTCCTTCTCGCGTCCTGAGTAGACAATGTGGTTGACTTGTTCAAGAAGCGGTCTGGGGTTGTCCCACAGTGTGTCTGGAGTCCATGCGAATAATCGGTGAAAGGTCTGCCGAATCATCTGTAGAATGGTTATTTCCTTTTGAGCCGACTTTTATAGTGCAGTAAGAAGGACAGAGCCAGATACATAAATAATCTTTGGTATCTGCGTAATGTCTTCTGGTTAATTCTCACCAAGCATGACAAAGATGTCAGTGAGTCTTCTCCGAATGACAAATGAACACACTTTTCCCCAGTGCGAGGAGAATAACAGTCCAGCGACCACTGTTTTGCAGCGCTGTCGCTTGGACTCCAGGATTTCAAGTCGTCAGCAAAACGCAGACGTGAACTTCCAAGAACATCTAGAAGATCGCCGATGTGGAATAGGGACAGATGTGGTTTCAAAACAGAGCCTTTGGGAACCCCAATGGAGACCGGCGCCGAAGAAGGGTAGTACGGGCCCACTTTCACTCGGTATATTCTGCCTGCTAAGGATCTAGCGTAGAATTTCTAGTCGAATGCCCTAAGAATCGTGTTTGAGGAGCAGGTGGACGCGGGGGATTTGATCGACTGCCTTTGAGGAATCGAAAATGTGGCAGGCCTTATGAGTCCTTTGTTCCCAGCTCGAGTTAAGCTGTTAATATTTACGGTAGCTGGTAGGTGCGACGACATCTTGAGTTCAAGCATTCTGTTGAACGACTTTGGTCAGCAGTGATTCCAAGTGCCCCTTAGACCCGATGCGCTGGAGTTCCGTCCAGGAGGCCTGTGGAGAGTTAAAACCACCTGCCGGCAAGCGATGTGTGAGGTGGCAGCTGGAGAAGATATGCTCAAGTGTTTGTATGTGGAACTGGTTATCTGCCGGTGGACTTTAGAGAAAATAGAGAACCACACCAGGAAGTAGAGAATCGGTCCAACGTGGCAAGATTTTGTTACACACTGCATCACAGAATAGGTGCAGATGTGGTGTCGGAGAGAGCGAGTAGGATGGGCAGGGCCGCATCTAAGTAAGAAGCGAGCCCACCTGCCCTCTCGCGTTTCGGGTTAGCTCGGAACACGGAGTGGACGTGTATGGTGATCTCCGTGTCCGAGACATCTGGTGTGGGCCAGGTCTCTGCAAGTGCGATTATGGGCGGCTGCCCAATGCAAGCTGACCGTGTAATATCACGAACATTGTTGAAAAGACTGAAGCAGATTGTGGATGAACACTTCAGCACTATCTCCGCTGCTTTCGAAGGTGGGGACCTGAGGAGCGTGCTATCAGAAAGGTTAGAAGATTCAATGGCGGTATCCCGGGTTTGAGCCCAAGGCTCCGAGTGGGCCCCTGCGGCGTACTTGCCTGCTTCCTGACTTGGCTTTTCTGAGTATTATCCTTTATCTGTAGGAGACTTACACCCTCGAAGGGCGGCGTTTTTCCCCTCGTGGCTGAAACTTTCAACGGCTGCTGACTGCAGCTCGTGCAATACCAGGATTTAGGCGTTTAAATTTGATAGCTTTCAGAGCTTGTGGGGAACATGCGTCCGTTCGGTTTCTTGCGATTGTTGGCGTGGTGTAACCGGTAAGGTACTTCTATGAAGCCAGGAAGTCATGTCGTTTGTGAGTTGAATGGAACCACCAAGGGTTACTCCTATTGGAGGAACCCTCGAGAAGCTAGTTCTCGCAGAACACAACACCCTGAATCTAGTCGATAGCTCTTCAGTGGGGCGGGGCTTGATTAGCTTATTCAACCATAGTCGATCTCCTTTAGTATTTCGGTATTCCCGGGATCATCCGCGATAATCCTGACTAACTCGGGGTGTGTAAGAATTTTCAGTACACTGCTCTCGAGTTTGTATCTCTGACTATCGGGGCGATGAGCGAAGACTGCGCGCACTATCGGAGAGGATGCTCATTACGGAGTGGAGCTGGAAGCTAGCAGTGTCGCATTTTCTGTGGTTGTGGAGTTCTCTCAGTAGTTTCCGACGTTGTGGTCTTGGTTGATCTCTCAGAAGACTTCGCTATTTGTCGCTGCAAAGCTGACCAAATCCGGCTTGAGACTTATGATTTGGATGGAGAACTCCGAACTGCGCCTTTGTCGTCGGGTAAGAAAACAAGCGATGATATTTCCATATACTTTGGATGCTGCGTCTGTGATGAGCAGCTTCCCCCGCCAGCATCACTTTTAGTGGTAGTCGAGGGATCTCCGACGGTTGATTAGGAACTGCAATCCGGAGACGCGGTCATTTTCGCTGGCGTACTTTTAAGAGTACAAGGGTCTACAACTACCATCGTGCTTGCCATAACTTTTGGGGTCGGCCGAACTGTCGCCAGGCGGAAGTTTGCTACCAGACTTCTCTCTAGGAATGCTGTAGCCCAGTTTTTGCTCCTCTAGAGGGAGATCCTTGGTATGAGCCTGATCTTTTGGTAGGCCTTTTGAGTGCTGTCAGCTCGCGCCGAGATCCTCTGCATAGCAAGGGTAGGGCGACTGGTAGCCCAAATGTTCGCTTGCTTCCCCTTTCGCGAGACCACTCTGTGTGGGGGGACTTATTTTCAGGCTCTGTGACGAAACTATCAAGGAGCGACTGTGCCAGATTCTTTGGCATGCTTGAACGTTGCTTAGATGATCAAGCTGCTCTCCTTCGTGCACCTGTCCACCAGAGACTCCACGGCGCTCTTGACTTCCATATCAGAGAACCGGATAACTTTCTTCTCAGCCGACGGACCAGGGATGGATGACGCTAGGTGCTCGTTTAAAAAGGAAATTTCGTTTTATACTTTCATCCTGACCGCCTGGTTCCTTGTGTTTGTATCTTTCGGAGCTTTGGAAAGAAGTGTCAGTTGTTTCTCAAGCTTCCCGATCAAAACGGAACCATCGCACTGGTCTTTTTCACTCAAATCTGGACACTTAGTTTTGTTTTTGATGGCTGCCTTGTTTGCTGTGGAACGCATCGCATCCGTAATATGGAGACAGTTGGTATGGACAAACGGGTCAGTAGGGTTAGGTAAATAGCCTGTCTGGTTCTCCTGCCAACCCGTACATTTGGAGTGCCATCAGGCCTGGCAGGCGCGCCACGGCATTCCACGTCTGACATCCGACCGGTAGCCATTTCGTTCTTATCTGTTGAGGTTCACCGACAGCCGTAGAAGAGAGCAGCTTACAGCAACCTGGCTCATGATTGAAAGTGTGTGCACCGCAGCAATGGCGTACAATCTGAAGGAGGTTTTCGCGCAAAGGTACTGTTAGAATGAAAAATTCAATATAATGACACATGTTATCTCTATACATGGATTAAACAGCGGGAGAATTTGTTCACGAATTTGTACGAGCAAAAAGCCAAACCTTTTTCGAACGTACCGCGCTGTCTTTGTTCGACTTTTTAGGGGCGGAGAATTGCGCGGGGCACGGGGCGGGTTCGTGGGATGGGCGGGGGTTTGGACGGCAGTGTAGGAATCCTGGTTTACCCTGGTGGTTGCGGGGGCGGTATGTCTTGTGTACACGAATTTCGACGGACTTTACCCCAATTATTTGGAGAAGTCTTGGCTAACAGCGATAAGGGGGTCAGAGTGAATATTTCCACAATTATTTCGTTGTATAATTCGGGCGCACGGTGGTGGGCGATGGATTAATTGGGGCTTGATTGGATGATTCCGAGAAGATACGGAAGATGAAATTGGGCGTTAATATTTGTGACTCTAAAGGCAGAGGAATTCGGAGTTATTGCCACTTTGAGCAGTGTGGAATTCGATTTTGCACCCATGAAGTAAGAATGGCCCGGGTATTCAGAAAGCACAGAGTGGATGACTTTGAGCATGTGCTAAACTTGAACAAAGGGCTTTCCTCTCGGAAGCTTGGGCAAAAGTAAAGAACATTGAACTTTTGAATGCTGGGTCCCACCCAGCTGCTACGTTTATCTTTGGATGGGCGGTTTGGATGCAGGTGTTTAAGGTAAATTTGTCGCGGATGGTTTGAGTTAATTTGGCTTAAACTAGACCTGCCGAGAGGGTCCTGGGCCAGGCTTCCGAAACAGCAGAGGCGTACGTAAAGTTTGAGCTACGAAGCAGTAAAAAGCAATGACAGAAAACAAGATGGACCGGGAAACAGGAGGATTTCACTCCCTGAGTCCATGCTAATAATTGCTCTAACTTGGCATTTGATGGAGTCCCACACGTCCCGCTGCTCCACAAACTAGAGCTTTACGGGATTCAAGGGAAAATCCTACACTGGATCAAGGCAGTCTTATCAGACAGATCATTCCGAGTGGAACTAGGCTCGACCTACTCTTCTGCGGTGCCGGTCTCCATTGGAGTTCTTCAGGGCTCCGTTTTGGGACCTTTGCTGTTTCTGATATACGTCAATGACCTTCCAGATGTTCTTGCAAGTCCAGGTCTACTTTTTGCTTAGAACAACGAAAATTCGCTGCTCCAAATACTCTATGGGGCCTATGTTAATCCGCTCCTTGAATATGCCAACCCGGTTGTCTACTGAGGACGCGCGAAAGACGTAATCCTCATTGAGCGTGACCAGCGAGCTGCTACGAAAAAGGTTGCCAGCCCCAAGCGTCTCCTGGTGCTTGACCTTTTTCCCCTGGTGTATCATCGCCTCCGGGGGGACTTAATTCTTACTTACGCCCTGTTTGAACAACAGGTTTTTCACCGTTGACCCAGCAAACACACTGCGGGAAAATGGAAAGAAGATTTTTAAGCACAGAGCGCACAACTTCATTAGGCAAAAAATTTTCTCATTTCGGGTAGTTGCTGCGTGGAATAGCCTTCCTGAGAGGTTGTCCACGCTCCCTTTAGAATACAGTTCAAAATACTATTAGACAATTGTTTACGCGAGTCCTCGCGCTGGCAAGCATACTGCCTCGTGCTGAGAACTTAAAGAGCAGTGCCACACCCTTTTATCACTTGTGCCTTTCAGGTGAACGACAGCTGCTGAGCGACAAGAACAAAACCGACCCGGGAAACTTGGGCGAAAGCCTCGATCCTGTGTATCAATCCGTGAATCCGTGAATCTACCTGCTTCAGATGGACAACGCCGGTTCTTACCTATGGTATGTGATAATGTAATAATAATATATATAATATAGGTATATATAATAATATGATAATTCCAACCATTAGATCGAAGGCCACATCAACACTATCCATTTTCCGCTACCGTTAATCCGAAGTCCACTCGGAACCATCCTCGTTGTTTCACTGCACCACGCGACCTTGATTCCCGCGCGCGGTTCGCCCGGCGAAGCACGATGCATGATTCTTCGAAATTGGCTAAGCAGAATGTGGAGTCTTTGGTGAGTGGCGGATTTGTGCATTTAACTTTAGTTAGGATGTTTCTTCTCTGACCGCTCTCACCCCGGAAGTCATAAGTCGTCAGGCGACAATCAATATTGGCACGATTGGTCATGTGGCCCACGGCAAGACCACTGTCGTGCGAGCCATTTCGACTGTGCATACCATCAGACATAAAACCGAACTAGTTCGGAACATCACAATCAAGTTGGGGTACGCCAATGCGAAGATATATAAATGCGACAATGATGCTTGCCCTCGACCCGCCTGCTACCGGTCTTTCGGCAGCGCGACTGAGGACAGTCTTCCGTGTCCAAGAACCGGCTGCGGTGGGACTCTTTTGCTTCAGAGGTGAGAGTCAGCCCTTTCTGGATATTTTCAGAGGCTTTATTTTTGGCTTTTGTAATGCTTTTGGTGTGTATTCGGGTTTATTATCAGTTTGTGTAGAGGCACTGCATAAGATGTCCGCGCTTGTATGATCCCGCGGTACTTCAACTGGCGTCACCATCCACAGGGATAACCTGAAGAACAAGCTTGTCACCAAAATATGCCGTCGCGATGGTGCCGTTGATGTTAAGTGAGACTTGAAGCCTGAGCGGTCTGCTGAAAGGCAATTTCGCCTGTATGTTGCATTGCGGGGAAGATGGCATTTATGGGAAAGTCCATCAGACCTGGTGATGGTGAGTTTCACTGCATGGCTTCGCGCGGTCGTTGCTTTCAGATCGGGATACCAGCCAATTATTTTGGTCCACTGTCAAAGCTTCGTTTAAAGGCCCATAATAGTCTCAACAACGCACCCCACGTTTCCAATTTGTATTCATTGGCTATGATATATGAGCATACGAGTGTGCCAGGATCCATTATGGATGTTTCATGGATGGTATACTTTATGATGTGAGATGCCGGCGATGATGTGGGTTTTCCAGGTTCCGAGGAGTGGACTATTCTGCTTTCAGCGCTGTGCGATTGTTGTTTTGTTGTTAAGTTACCAGGTCTAAATGTGATCTGGTGACTCCTCATAGCGTAAGGTCCTAGGCCAAGAAATCGATGAGTTGACTGCTGGCAGGTTGTAGAGGAAGGGACGGAAGGCAGTGCATTTTGACACTTCGCCGAATACTTTGCATGTAAAGAGGACATCGTTGGCCCTCACGGCCCAGCATCATAGGACAAGAAAATACCGGGGCCACGAGAAGATTGCTGTCCATACTGAAGCTATATAGTTGACTCGGAATCGTTTGGAGCCCCCTCGATTAGTTTCTTTTAAAAAATCAGAAAACGTCATACCGACGTGTTGACTCCTCGTCCAATTTTGAGTTAGGAGTTAAACGTACATATCCATGCTGTGTCAGATCCATCAGTTGGTGTACTGTATAAAGGTGATTATGGTCGCTTTTTGTGAAAAGCCTTGGTGCGCAAAATTTTCATTCATTACCAGTGGCCAGTAAGACAGGGAAGATAGCTGCCATGGCTGGTACAAAGGTGGCGACTATCTCTCAGCACTAAACTATGAGAAGAGATCCCTCCTGGTGTTTTATGGGCGCCCAGTGTTATGAGCCGTTTTCTCACTTGGTCCTCCAGATGGTTTATCTTTCAGGGAGAATGGTGCTCGTGTAACTGCGTGATGGTGCTTTGTGACGTCTGGGTTGAACACGACAAAAATTGGTAGATTCCCGCGTTTACTTGGTCTGCGATGTGCTCTGTCTCCGGATTGTCTATAATGACAAAAAGACCATCTTGCCACACGGGAGAGCGGTTTGCACAGGACCATATTCTGCTCGGTGCCATGCACAATAGACGCTATTTTTTCATTATCACCTTGATCGGCTTCGTAGGATTTTATCGTGATTATAATCTTGCTGGGTGAGCTCAAGGCTGCTGGGTCGCGTCTGCGATGGTTCTTGTACTTGTCTATTCACGGATCGCTCCAGATGTTAGCTGCTTAGGAAACGCAAACCGTTCAGTGTCGGTTTATTTTTCATTATGTCGAACTCCGTTGTCTGATAGCTGCCACTTGTATCATGGAGTCACAGTCAGCGTACCAAGGGTTTGGGATGACCCGACGGTTGGCAGCTGTGCTGGTGATCAGGTAGTCATCATCAGTGATAGTACCACACCAGCAGTACATGCTGGTTCTTAACTGCCATATCAGACAGTGATCACTGTCCCCACTAGGTGGCTGGATCGTTAGAAAATCCAATTCTGGCCACTTCATGTACGCGTCCAGGCGAGGAAACATACAGAGACAACAGTTTAGAAGGGACACTTTTCATCGCCAGTCTTCCAAAGTTTTTGATGATCAGCGGAGTCAAAATGCGACCGTTATTCATCGGAAGGAGTAGCGTAGCTCCAACACTTGTTGCAAGGTGAATGTATGATTGATGCAACCTTGGCCAAGGAGTAACCCTGCATGAGTTTCGCTAATCTGGCTGTCCCGATGACAGGATAATGCCAGAGAACACCTTGGAAGCTACAACCAATGGCTGATGCTCCGGTGGTTTTCACACGATGCTCTTGCACCCTCGTTAAATATGGGAATTACGGTCGAAGTGCTCCACTCGGTAGAAATTACGGATAATCTGGAGTAGTGTCGTTAGGTTAGGCGCGACGGACTTGCCACCTTCTTTGAAGAGTGCGAGGTGCAAGCCGTCTGGACGAGGTGTTTTGTTGCTCTGAAGCAATTAGATTACACACTGGACTTCCGTCGTCGATTGCAGACTGATATCAACTTCCCACTCGGGTTCACTTAGTCTTCCTAGGGGGAGTTGATGGGGACCAGCTGAAATATTCTTCAAAGTGTTTGGCCCATTCTTCAAGGCGACGTTTCGGTGAATTATTCGAGCTCCCATTCTTTTGAGAGGTTTCACCAACCCCTCTCTTCAGACCAGTTGGTGGAATTATCTGGAACAGGATTCGACTTTGCTCCGTTGCAAAAGCCCTCTCCCTTTCCCGGGCTTTTGCGATCCACTGGCGCTCTCTATCGGCCCTTAGGCTCTTCATTATTCAACGTTTGAGGGATTTGCCAGCCAACCAGCCAACGTTGCTGGTGCAGTTTTCCTGGCTTAAATCAGCTAGTGGTCGTGACGAGATCCAGTGTTCCTTAGGGTGTACGAGGAACCATCATACTCATCGGTAGCATAAAGTCGGTGTCCAACACATCGGGGGCGAGATGACTCAGTAGTTAGAGCACGAATTTACTGACCGGAAGTTCTGTGGTTCGAATCAGACCTCTGCCTCTCGACTTTCCCTGTCTAGGTTTGGGCAACCTGGCAGTATCCCGGTCCTCGTGCTTCCTTCTGATGAAATGGCAGTTAGGCACCGAAAGGGTGTTACAACTGAACGATTTTTTTTCCAACACTTGCTTCACTGCCTTAGGTTACGCTGGTTAGGATAGGACTAGAGATAGCTCAGTGTTTAAGGCGCCAGCTTACGAACCGGAAGGTCCTTAGTTCGAACCCAACCTCAGCATCCTGACCGCTCCTGCCTAGGCTCTGGCAACCCGGCGGTATTATAGCCCTCGTGCTTCTTCCCGTTGGTGTAGTAGCTATGCACCGAAAGGGTGTTACAGGCCTAATCTGTAGTTGAGACTGCTTATATAAATGGCTCGGAATACTTAACATCTCACTGTACGTATAACTCTGTCCATTTAGTCTTTAGGGGCCTCCAAATGGCCGCCCCGGTTTCCTTGGTAGGCTAGTGAGAATGTATTAAATGTCTTAAGCTAGCTGTATATGTGGTGAAAGCCGTATGGACTTTACTACTTGAGGCTCTCGGGTTGAATTGCTGGCCAATCCAACAAGCAGTCGTAACAATACATGATGTATACTCGCTCTTTCCACTCCAAGCGCCGTAGCATGCGCTGCTTCAGGAATAATGTTCACAGTCCCTCATCGCGTGCCCTCCTTATTTCCGTCAGTATTGTATGCAACGCAAATCACGAATGGGCCACTTGATTCAACTCCAGTTCCAAAATTATGTTTTATTTCCGAGTTCTGTTTTTTTAGATCTGAGCCATTTGCTGACGCGATTTTTGTTGTTGTCTTCGCTCAGTTCATTCATTGTTTATCCGAAGTTGCCATATTGGTCCACCCGACCGTTTTTATGATTCTGTTCGTAATTCTATGCTCTCTGAATGACCTGCTTGCGTTCGGTCTTTGGGGTACACAATCTCAAGGTTCTTCAAGCATGTACAAATGGCACTTTGCTCGAACATCTTGTCATGTGTGAAATCTACCCATGATATGGAACCTGGGTTTCACTTCAGCGGCATTGGTGGAATTCCGGCTCTCGAGCTCGATCTTCACTCTTTACTTGATCATAGAAAGACTGATTCGAAATACGGTTAACCTTTCTTGTATGTTGAAGCAGCTGAATCGTAATGCTAATTTCGGGGTCACGGAACGCCCCAGCACAGAACTTGGGGAGGTAGAGATTAGAGACCGGGAGCTAGAACGCAGCGTTGCCATTTTCGAACTCAGCAGATGTGGGTCCACAGGTCCTTACCCGAGTCTTGCTCAAATGAAGGGATTCAGTATAGCGTTTTCTGGTTCAGCAAGGATTTCGAAGGACGATCCACGGCGCCTCTGTTCACCGACTCAGTTTTCGGTGAACAGTGCGTATAAACGTTGGTTCCGTTCCCGAATTCCATGGAGCTGACACGCTGCAGGGAAAACGATCATTCTGCACCTGCCTTCAATTCCACACTGGTCTTTAGGAGCGTTTTCTTGCAGGAGGTCAGCGTTCAACAAGCTGAGTAGAATGCATACGAGGAATTTGGCTACTGGTTCCTCGAATTTTGTCCGTTTTCTGTCGACCCTTGAACTCAGACAAGGAAATAAAGCGAAAATCTTCACCCCACAATGCATGTCCACTCTGTCTAAACGCGTCTGCTGCCTTTCGGATCTTCATTCCAGTCATCTTCGGCGTTTTACGCCCGTAGGTGCATTGGGAAGGTTCACTTTGGCCGGATTGAAGTTTCTGGGCAAGATAGTCCAGATTTATGTTGGATGTGCTTGTTAGGTAATGTTGCGAAATGTGCGGATATGTCTCGGGAGCTAGCGAGTTTTTGGTTGTTCTTGATGTCCTGAATATAGTGGACTACATTTTCGGTCTCCTAATTTCTCCCATTGGTCTGAAGAACTCTTGACGTCTTTGATTTGAATAAGATGCAATCTCCTGGCTGCGGATCTGTCGTCTATTTTCAGGATGTTTGGTGGTTCAAAAATGTGGTCTCTGCATTTCCAAGTTTTGTCCAACATCTGATGCCTGTTGGAGCAACTTGACCAAAATGGCTTTTTCTCATGGGCCACGTGGGATAGAATACGTCATTTCCACAGACCTATTCGTGATAATTTTCGGTTTTGAATTCAATGGATTCACTCGTAGCCTTTCGGATATGGCCTTTTTCCGATTCCACTGTTCATCAAATGTTTTTACCACCGCGTTACTTAGTAACCTGTAAGTATGAGCCCCTCAAGACTTCTGTTGACTTCTTCAGCAGACGCCTGATCGCAACTTCCACAACTTTAAAGCTTCATTGTTGCATCACCGCTATAAAGACTTTGAAATCCGTTTTTCGGGTACTGATGGAGTTCAGCACATGTTCGAGTCGCGAAAGACTCCAACATAGTTCCACAATTGCTGTTCGTGACTGCCTTTTCGTGAGGCCTGGTTGCCCCATTCGGGCGTTGAGGTCGCCGTTGGGAAATGTGTAAGCAGTTGGTCGAATAAATATGACGGTTAACAGTTGCTTGTAGACTTGTTCCTGCTCCTAAGTGTCCTAAGCATATACGCCGACAAAAGTGCTAAAACATTCCGTCGGTAGTCGAAGCCGGATAGTTGTTGTCCTCACAGTTTCATCCAGTGCTCTTTCAGTGATTAGCCACTGTGAACGATTTCCATTTTCACATCGACTGTCTTGTGGAGTTCCAGATCACTAGGATGTGCAGCCAGCTTTCCGTAATTTTCCATTCTCAAACAGGTCAATACGACAGGTTTGCAGTTCTTTCACAAGGGCCGTACGATCTCGGGTTATCAACTCCATCCTTATCGCGAAAGGTTTTGGCTTTCCTGCATCCGAGTAGAAGTTGACATACTTGTGCTTCTATATTCGTGAGGGCTAACTGACGTCGCTTACACGTACTGCTTTCCATTTGTTTCTGACCATTCAGGTCTGTGGTCGAAGCCATAAGTTGACTGCCCATTCTGTTTCCTTGAGTGCTTTTTTGAAGGCCAACAATGCCTAATCGTCTGACTGCCCACGGCGGATGCGTTTCGAGCCGCACTGGACTTTTGGTTTTCGTGAATATGTTGACTGCATTTGATAGTACACCACTGGTCTTGGTCACCCTTTGGGCGTTCGACGTGTTCTTTTTTTAAGGTCGAAATTTTCCAACCGTCTTCGAGGAAAGGAAGGATGACTGCTTGTATAAGTATGGGATTTTGGTCACTCAGGTGAAATGCCCAACTATCCTGACGCTCTCCTCAGCAACGAACAGCTTGGCTTTTCTTCCAGATTGCGTCGCACTCCAATTGCTCTTGGTACTGAGACTCGTTACTCTGTACACTCGCTTTTGTCTTTGCTTCATCCCAGTCTTTTTTTTTACAGCACTGCTAATTCCCCTAAGCACGTTGTTCTCCAAGCCTGTGTTGTAATCTCACACGGTCAAAAGTATGGGGAGTGGTACAAATGGTCTGGGCGCTGTTGCTGTGACCTACCTTCGAGGGCAGGGTTTCCGTAACTTCTTATGCTTACTCGGATAAGTTTCTGGCCAAAGTCTATGGCTCGTGCTATTAGTTTTTGTCGGAATTTTTGTCATGGGCGTTTTTGGGTATAGGGACCTCGGACCGTATATTATAGGTAAGCACTAAGTCCTTTCCTCATCCACTTTTCGTCTTTTGACTTTATGGAATCTTGGAATAAAATGAATATGGTTTGATGACAGTGAAACACCCCCACCAAAGAGTTTATCGGCATCTGCTATGGTGATGATGGTGGTAAATATCATGTTTGATATCTGGTCTACGGCCGCTTGGGCGAGATAGCTAATGGTTAGAGCGCGGATTTACTGACCGGAGGGTCCGTGGTTCAAACCAGACCTTTGCCTCTTGACTTCCCCTTCCTAGGCTTGGGCAACCTGGAAGTATCCCAGCCCTCGTGCTTCCTTCTGATAGCATGGCAGTTAGGCACCGAAACGGTGCTACAGCTGAACTGCGGCTGTTTGTCGCCGGAATCCTTCGAGTCTTAAAATCAGAATGTCGTTGCAGTCCAGGGCCTCCTGGTCTAGCGGAGGCGTCTGATACACACAAGCACTTGAACTTTTCGCGATCTGTATGACAGACACGTCTGTATTGGAACCTTCTTGTATCCGTCAAAAAACAACATGATCAAGTTTTTTCAGAATGCTAGTAGGAGGAAGTTTGGAGTTTGGAAAATTCAGGAAGTTGTATTGTGCCATACAAAGTCCAAAAACTCAGGTTTGCGTTGGCCAGTTTGTACCGTGGTAAGAGGGTTCACCGTCGATTGATGATTACTGACGTATCGAATAATAGTAATAATGACCATCGCCAGCATGACATCGGTGTTCGGAATTGATGCTTCGCTGCCGTACAACCATGATTTATTTGAAAGCCTTATTGTGAAGAAAAGAATAAGGGTGGATGGAGAGGGGAATTAGTGGTGGCTTACTACAATCATTCCGAGGAGCCTACATCTGCAGACACCCATCAAGCAATCTGGATAGAAACTGATGACAAGTACACTACTGACCTCGATTAGCAGCCGTATCTTGCAGCGCCTCCGACCAGGCGCAGTGGGGGACTCGCGGTTCCCATCCAGGAAGGCCAGTAGCAGGGACACTACCCAGTCGTTTTGCGATGTCTTTCATATCCCTCTGTCAGGTCAAGCGTTGGCCACCTCTCTGCTTCCGCCACTCTGAATTGGGCACGGAATACAGCACTCTTTGGCAAACGATGGTTCGGCATACGCAGTACATGGCCTAACCAACACAGCTTCTGGTGCTGAACTCATTCCTCAGTGGAAGTCTCCGTTGCACAATCGACTTTGGTCAGTTCATCCCAAAGCACCTGCACCTTCTCCTCTTCGAAGATGAGGACGATGTTATCTGCATATTCCAGTTCGACAAGGTTTTCGTCACAGGCTATTTGAACAACGGGGTTTTGGAGACCTTCCAGCGTTCGTCTCATGATTTCGTCGACCACGAAGTTAAACAGGAATGGAGAGAGTGGGCATCCCTGACGAACACCAGTGTGTGTACGGAAGTTTTTGGAGAGCTCGCCGTATGCCCTCATACGGCCGGATATCCGAGAATACGAAGAACCTATTGTGTTTACAAACTTCCGAAGCGTTCCTTGATAGGCAAGCGTGTCATGCAGCACAGACTGGTCAGCTGAGTCGAATGTACCTTGGAAATCCAGGAACACTAAAAGTGTGTCGTTTGTATGTATGGCGTGGTTCTACCACCTGACGGAGTGTGAAGATTTGGTCAGCGCAACCCCTACCAGGCCGGAATCCCGCTTGCTACTCTCGAGTCAGTGTTTTACGAGCTATCATAAGGTGACGAATCACAAGTGACGCCGACAGTCTCGTTACAATCGGGGTCTAATTGATCCCTCCACGGTAATCACATTCACTTCGAGCCCCCTTTTTTGAAAAAAGGCACTACCACCGGCTTTCCCCAATTGTCTGAGACAGTTGCCAAATGCAGGCAAGCAGGTCATATACGCGGTTACTGAGGACTTCACCGCCATCTTTGTATAATGCGGGTGGGAGGTCATCTGGACCAGAAGCTCGGTGGCGCTTGAGAGAACATATGCAGTCATAAATCTCCGAAGCCGCAGGCGGTTCCACGTTTACCGTCCAGGATTCTACATCAGCTTTGGGCTCCAGATGAATGGCAGCTAGTGGACACGATAACTGTTGTTCGAAGTGTTCGGCCCAACGATGGAGGCGCTCTTCTTTATTCAACACTGTCGCCTTATTCTGGTCCTTGATGGTTTTACTCAGGTGCTTTACGGGGCCGATCGCACGGATCAACTGAAATAATCTTCGGAGATTCCCGGCTTTCTGGACCTCTTCCATTTCCTTCGCTTTGTGTGTCCACCAGACTTCATGTTCGGCTTGCACGCTCACTTTCACTTGACGTCTGATAATTCGTTGGGTCGGGTTGTGTTCGGGGCCGGCTGAGATATTTCTCCGAGATTTGAGTAGTGTCACTGTACGATCTGATATCCAGTGCTTGAGTGGGACTGTGAGCTCCTTGCCACTGGCAAAACCCCGAGCACTGTGGAAAAAGGTGGCGACCTCGTCTCAGTATGAATTCACACCCATTGGTGGAACCGTTGGAAGACTCTAGAAGAAAATTATGGTAAATTTGTCGAACATCCGGATCTGCCAGTCTCATTTGCCAAGCAATTTTTCCGCACCTTACGTGGCCCTGTAAAATAATGGGAGAAGCGACTCCGGACGAGCGCGCTGTCGGAATCCAGAAGTGTGTTCCAACACGAGCAGTAGTCTGTCATCGATTCTCGCCATCGGTAACTGATGCAAATGTGATCGATTTGAGTTTGTGGCCGGCAAGCTATTGGAGGATACCCTGTGGCCGGAAGACTTCGGCTATTTCGGAAGTTAATACTACATAAAAACAACCTGCGGTCAGCACACAGCTCAAGCAATCGTTCCCAATTGTCCGTACGTACCGAGTCCAATCCATTTCGACCACCTAATTGAGCTCAGCTGCGCTAAGCGTGTGCGCTTGTGCATTCAGCTCTCCGGCAACCACCAGGATGTAGCTTTGAGCTCGCGGCAATAGAGCATTTAGGGCGTCATAATACTTGTCTTTGGTGTCAGCTACAGTGAGTCGGGGCGTAAGCAGACGCGACAAACAGACATCGATGAACTTCCAGCTTGTGAAACTGTTTCACAGACGTTGCCAGACGAACCGCACATAGACGACTGTCAACGGGTATCCAGTCAAGCAAAGATCCTTCCAGCCGGTGACTTAGGACGATACCAACCTCTACACTTCCTGCCGCAGCAGCCTCTGGTTTATCAGGGTTGCGTAGCCGGTAGCGAGTGGAGACTGATAGGCCGGCTAGCTTAACCACTGATTGCACCCTGAATTCTTGTTTCTGAGACACAGCACACATCAATGCCAAGCGAGTCCAGTGTGAGTGCAAGTGCAGCTTATTGTCCTGTTGCTTCAGAGTGCGCACATTGAAGGCGGCTTGATAGACTGGAAGTCGAGGTTAGAAGATTGATTTCAAGATGCCTGAGGATGACGCGCAGATGTTGCCTGCAAAACCGATGCAAAACGAACGAAGTAATCAGTCCTAAGTGCTGGGCTTACAAGGAGAGTTATTGACGGGACAGGGAGAGGGGGGAGAAAAGCTAAATGAAAGGACGAAGAGAGGCGTCAGCAGTAGCCTGTTTTCACTTACCCGCCCTGCTGTATGCAGCGAGTAAGGTACCCGCCTGATGGTACCACCCGATGGCCGATGTGGCAAGCCAGCGAACCCACACTTAGACAGGAGGATGATGAGGGTCGTCAACCAAAGCCTGACCGCCAGGCAGTGGTGTTTGGCGGAAAATTCACATAGATTACCGTTTTTCTTAAACAAGTTGCCATACATGTTCCAACTTCCAACCTGGAGGACCCGGCGACTGTGTTCGTCAGACCTTTAACCATTGACAAGCCTGGTATGAGAGACTGTGCCGCGGGGACACCCCCCAGTATAGTTCAGTGGTTCGCCTAGGTACACAAACCTGTACACCATGGCAAGGTCCAGTCTCTTCGAATAATCTCACAATGAGGATTCCTCCTGGAAGCCACGTTCACACCTCATTCACGCCACATGCAACCGAGAATCGTTTAAACTAACGTCACCAAACCCCACTACCTTCATTTGATTTCGATATTCTGCCGGAATATCTTCACTGCACAAATCGCCTATCCGGCCCAAGCACATTGCCTGGAACGTTGCAGCGTGATACCGCAGCGTTGTGTTAAACGTGCATTCCTCAGGTCCGACGATTGTAAAGATGTTGTTTTCGTGTTTGATGAACAGTTTCAGCCAACGAGGCGATCGCTGTTGATAAGACTTCATGGCAAAATTACCCGTTACCACCGAAATTTCCCATTCGATTCCACATGGATGCTATCCTAAAGTTGTCAGGAGCTAAAAACGGCCAATCTCGAGCAAGGTTGTGCTGTATTAAATCACCTTATTTTACCTGGGATAACTAACCAAATTAGTTTTGGTTGTCAGCTCATGAATTAGTTCAAACGTGAATTACAGCGTGAGTACTGGCCATATACATTCGGCTAATCGGATGGCTACAGTAATACAATAGTGAATTCTTAGCAAGGTTGATCCTTTAACACAGGCCACCATGTGCTGCCGCTACTTGTGAGGAAGCCGCATTATTTTTAAAACCAATTTTTCCATCTATTTTCACCCAGACACGTATCCTTCGTCGACTGCCCCGGTCACGACATCCTGATGGCCACCATGCTAAACGGAGCAGCGGTAATGGATGCCGCTCTGTTGCTCATTGCCAGCAACGAACCTTGTCCACAGCCCCAAACCAGTGAACATCTGGCTGCCGTTGAGATAATGCGTTTGAAGTATATCATCATACTACAAAATAAGATTGACCTGATCAAAGAGACACAGGCCCGTGATCAGTACGAACAGGTAAGGTTTTCCTGTCGTTGGTTGCTATTCAACATAGAGTGGAATGGTACCATGCTGTACCGCGAGATGAAGCTTCCAATCGCTGTTTCTAATTGGGTTACATACTAAGACAGTTCTGTGGTGATCATTCCTGTCTAGTTACTGTAGCTGTTTGAATTATTTCCTCCTCATTCTGGTTCAAGTAGACCTCGTTACGACGCGATTACAGTAACCCCGAAAGGGAGACACTCATCCGAAGAATTCCCCACTCGCATTCCCCGTCACCTGCGGTCAGCACCATATCCATCTGAAGGGAGGCCACCTCAAGGAAGGTTCAAAACGCCCTCTCTCCGTGTTTTCACTTTTGCGGGGGGAAGGAGTTTACTGTGCTATTATTTTGTGCATGTCACAGGGCCCGCGCCCATCGCGATTCTCTTTTGTCGCCCAAAGCTGGACAACTTGACGCGCTTGGCAGTCGTGGTCACCTTCATTCTGTCAGGACACTTACTGTGGATGTTTGCATTGTATTTTTCGTCTGATTTCTCAGTAAACATTCTGGTTGATCTGATTGGTGACCCACCTTTTATTAATTCCCGTCCAGTTAGTGCCCAAGGTGCTTTGAACTTTTCAGCTCTGTTGAGTGCTTGTGATTGGTTGCGGTAGTTGATGGAAATGTGTTCAGTGTGTCTGGTGCAGTAGCAGTTAACCTACCCGTTTAATAAGTTATATGACCGAACTTCAGACTACTTTGCGGCAATGGATGCATCAATTGATAGTCCCAAGTTTTGTGCTTCCTGTTTTGTGTAGGAACCAGTGTTTTTTTATGCCCAGAGGAGAAGGGTATAAAGGATGGATTGTGCACATGGCTCCTTGATTCTTATCTTCAGTGTGCTGGTTATAACCAACACGGCAACACTTGAAGGTGAGCTCGAGATGGCTCAGTCTGACTGGAAGGTCCGTGGTTCCAACTCAACCTCGGCATCTCAACTGCTCCTATGGGCTTGGACAACCTGGTAGTATCTCAGCCCTCGTGCTTTGTTCGGCTGGTATGGTAGCGAGCCACCGAGGGGGTGTTATACCTGAATGATTATCACTGTCATTGTTCAAGCGCGACTTAAGTCTTCTAATACACCGAACGCTGCTTGTGTGGTATTGCAAAAACCACCTTTGTGGATTGTAGTGGACCATGCATTTATTGAAGCGGATTATGCACTCCATTTTATTTACCACACCTTGATGCTGTGGATGATGAGCACCCGCGCAATATGTTGCCACACATTTGTTTGCTTTGTTGATAACCTACCGATCGAGCTACTTTTTGACGCCGTTGTATGTACTACTTGCGTCCACCAGCGAAGTTTGTTTAGTTGATATCGCAGTACGGTCTTTTATCCTTGGAGTTTTGACATTTTTATTTGCTGTGGCTGAAGTTTGAGTGTCTTGGCATCGCCTTGACTCGGCTTTCGGGTTGGAATGGTTGGAACTCCGCCAGTTGCAGACGAGTAATAGTAGTACTAACGGTAGCTGTAATATCCTTTCGGTTCCTGGTCGCCACGCTACCCGAGAACAGCACGAGGGCTGAGGTACTGCCAGGCAAGCAGGAGCAGTCGAGATGCCGGCTTCGAGTGGTTTCAAATCACGATCGAGCTTTTGACTGACGTGGATGTCATCTTCCATGTATATTAACAATATCAATGTGTTTTGTCCTGATGTATGCGTGCTCCACATATTACTATTTTACGTCACTCTTCGTTCGATTTTCTTCGATATTCCGATTTTGTTTCATTTGTACATGCGGTAATTTCGATGTGGTATTCTTCGTTCCAGATTCTGCAGTTCATTAAGGGCACAGTTGCTGAAGGTGCACCTGTCGTACCAATTTCAGCCCAACTGAAGTACAATATCGACGTGGTCTGCGACTACATTGTGAACCATATTCCTGTGCCAATTCGGGATTTCACCTCTGCCCCGAGGCTAATAGGTAATGGGTCTCTCGACACTTCAGCGGACCTTTTTCTATGTCCAAACGAGGTTAGGTCGATACACTAGCCGTGCTCTTCCTCTACGCTACTTCCCCGGGCCGGTATTTCTCTCCTAATGGGGTTGTTAGGTTCCTGGTTCTACACAGTGGTTCCTCAAAACTATAAAGATGCAAAAAATTGCTTTAACTCGGTGCGTTGTTGTTTCCGGTTTGGGCTTGATCTATACCAGAAGCCATTTCTTAGGTTTTAAGTAAAATTCTATTCTGATAGCGAATTCTTCGCGCTCCTTATGTTGTATTTGTTTGGTGATGTTTATCCAGACAGTTATTGTACCTCCTGTTTACACGCTAATAGTCTTTTGAGACCAAACAACATAGTATCTGTGTAATACACTCATTTGCAAACTAATTTTGGGTTTTAACGGGACCTTTAGCCCAATCCCCAACCCATGAGATTCACTTGAGCCTCCCGTTCGAACAAATCAACTTACAAATGAGGGTATTTCGTGGATTGCGTTTGGGTTCAAGAAGGGCAGACAAGGAAACTCAGGAACTGAGTCTAAGAAGGGCAAAATCGGCCGTGTGTTGAAAAATTTTCCCCAGCCATATGAGTAGTGTGCTCTATCTCCACGTTCTCCCATGTTCCCACATACGTCTGTGAAAAGTGAACCAACTGATGCTCTCATCAGTTTTGGGTATACTATCCATTTGAAGGTCCGGTGGAACGTGTACAAGTATTTTCTTGTGGGAGTGGGTGAACCAATCTAATCCGTCATGAGCCGTTCGGGCCGTCTGTTACGACGGCACCTGTTACAGACCAATGAAAATATCGAGGATACGACGACGATCGACCCTGCGACCAGTCAACACGCAGAGCTTTGCCGGACTACATGATAGTAGATTTTATGGGATTTTTGCTCTTTTTTCATCCATTGGGATGTTGTCCCCTTGTGACTATTATGAGTGACCAGCTGATCAACGTTTCGCAACTTGCAGACGATGGCTTATCACAAGCGATTTATTCTAGAGGAATGTTCATCTATCAAAACATGTAGACCCCTCAATTGACGTGTATCTGTGCCCTGAGTATTCTGCCTCCGATTTCCCAACTCTATTCCACTGTCCATGTTTGTTGGTACACTTGGTTGACGAAGTCATCTATCTTCCTATTGTTTGGCCTGACCAAGCACCAAACGTAGTTCAATGCTATTGCTTGATTTTTCCTTCTTGGATTTTGTTTCAGTCATCCGTTCGTTTGATGTCAACAAGCCAGGGTGTGAGGTGGACGATCTGCGGGGTGGCGTTGCTGGTGGGAGCATACTTCGCGGAGTTTTGAAAGTAGGTGCTAAAGCCATCACATTCTCGTGGCAGCGCATGACTGGGTTGATTGACATATGTCCGGTTGTGGATCGAGTGGCTGTTGATCTGTTCCCTAAGCTTTGCAATTTGTTTGGATGTATTTTCCTAGTGACTCTAGCCTGACTTGTTTGTGTGGATTGTGTGATCCTCGTACGGAGTTCGGCTGCTTCTGTCGGATATTGTGGATTGTGTGTAGATCGGAAGTAAACATGTGTTCCAGACTATGTGGTACACTCTGAGTCTTCCGAACACAGATAGCATACACTCTGACTCTGGCTGCTTATGGTGCGCGAGAGCAAGTTGTATTGCGATATTAAAATGTGCCAAATGTCATTAGGGTCACTATACTTCTTTCTTCTATCCGTTCCTGCTCAGCTTACGACATCCCCATCTGCACACACCTGGTTGCAGTTTTGTATTCAGAAATTCCAAAACCTACCGTTGCGTCGTTGTGTATGCGAATCTTTATAGGTCTACTCGGTCTAATCTTTAAATGAACCTGTGCTGCACTCGTCGTTCATAGTGCTCGCTGATCCACCAGTAAGATTCCATCGTGCTGGATCCTGGCTGGCACTCACCAATGAGTCAGACACAATGGGTTTGTTTGAGTCAGCTAAAGCTTAGCGTGTCAATTATGTTTCTCGTTGGTCGTTAGAAGACCTTTTGTTTCTAAGACCTCTGGAATGCTCAAGAGATGTATTGCCATTAAATTCTCTTAGTTGAGAATGCCGGCTAATCCCTACCTGTCCAATAAACTCAGGGTGTTGCCTGGAAATCTGTCAGAAGTTGCTGAGGACTGCACACAGCAACTCAATATAACAATGTTAATTATGTCTTGCAGGCTTTCCGAAATCCTCTGTTACAATTGATTGAGTAGGATGCACACGCGGTGTAAAATTAGTGGAAGGTTTTTTTGAGGGAGGTCAGATACCTGAAAATAATCCCAGAATCCCCGAGACTTATTGAGACCCTCAAACCCGTCAAGCACCCGGACCAGAAAAGCCAGCTGCCGATTGGACGCTCATTCAATCAGTTCAGCTACGGACTACGATGAGTGTTTAGGCTTGCCATATGAGCACGCCCGGTGATGATGAGGGTTCGCCCAACGTCGATCGGACAGCCTGGATCAAGGTCAAAAGTACGCTTTAAATACCGCGATGTCCCGTGTAATTTTTACACTCACTTGTTTACAATAAAGCCGAGTTCCATGTTGGCGAGTCTTTTTCCGACACTAAGGCACTGGAGCGGGAACAGAAGTTAGTTACAACAGAGTGACGGCTCCCGAACCTACACAAATGTGACAATAACTTTGACGCGACAACTCACAATACAACCACCAAATTCCGCTCCAGGTGCAACTCCTGTCGACTCGATCGCCAACAGCATCACAGATTTCCATTCTGAGCATGCTGTTGGTCTAGTCTATTCGTGGAATATATTTTCGAAATCGGCTTGAAGCACAAAGATGATTCCTGGTCAGTGCGGTTGTTGCTCAGAAAACTTGGCACAGCGGGACAACTTCACCCTGCCAAGGAAGATGCGAGATATCAGCTTTGACGAAACCGTGCAGCAACTATCAGCTATTGTCGATGAGCATATATTCTTGTTTAATATTCGCTATCGATGTAGTAAACTAGTAAAAGGGAAGCTCGAAGACTGCACCACTTGTGTTCGTAGAGTAAATTTTGAATGTGAACGATTCAAATTATCTACCATGGGAGCGAGGTAGCTCAGTGGTTGGAGCGCGCCTTTACTGATCGGAAAGTTCGTGGTTCGAACCCGACCTCTGCCTCTCAACTTCCCCTGTCTAGACTTGGGCAACCTGGCAGTATCCCAGCCCTCGTGCTTCCTGGTGGCATGACAGTCAGGCACCGAAAGGGTGCTACAACTGAACGACTAACCACCATGACGGAAGACCAGTCCAAGTGTCAATTTTCATATGTGGTCTCCAATCACACTCCAGGGAGTGGTGTCGGAACGGGAGTTTTGAAGAAGGTTGAACAATTTCCCGAAATAACTGCAGCCATTACTCACGAGTTCCAGAAACCCTTGAATCTCAAACATGAAACGGCCATGTTAGAGAGACCATTATCCGACTCTGCTTTGAGTATTGCCAAGACAACTTCGAGGCAACCTCCCGTGGCTGCATATTTGAACGCAGCAAAGCCCCGTCGGTATACTGGGCAATACGACCTATGGCATTTCGCGCGATTGTCTTCTTACAAAAAGCACAAATGTTCAGTGTGCAATCGATGTGGACACAAGGAAAGGCAGTGCTGAACACGGAAACCTGGTCGGGTTCTCAGTCAAACCCTGAGATCGTGAAGCAAACGAAAGCAGTTAGAACCCCGTTTTAACGCAATGTCTGCTACCTAAGATGACCAGGTCAATGCTCGCCGGAATTGTTAGGATGAGAGCAAGCGGAGGCACAAATTGATTGCATCTCGATACGGCTTCTGATATTACGATCATTTCCCGTCGCACCTGGAGGTACATTGGATCACCGAAATACAGTCCGACAATGAACACCGTCAGAAATTCATCAGAACATGAGCTTCATTTGATTGGTGAATTCGACTATAAGACGGAGCTAGCAGGCCATCGTGACCGTGGCATTATTTACCTTGCCGTTTGTGAGCTTAACCTCCTGGGTATAGGCAGAATTGGTCGTTTGCGTTCTTCAACATTGCCAGTCGACAACGTATGCACGTCAACACCAGTAGGAGGGAAACCAGCTTCCCGGGCCGGAAACCGTGTGACTGTAAGAAATTGTTGCCCTGGGCACCGAAACTGGTCTGTTGTAGTCTCTCCCAAAAGAATTAGTAATTTATAGCGTCCGGGTGAGATCATCCATGTGGGAACGGCATGTCATTCAACTACAATTAAGTGAATACCCGATCTCAAAAGCGGCAGAACAGTCATTAGACCTCAGCGCGTTGCCTGAAACCTTCTAAGGCCAGCCTCAATAGCAACTGTTTCGCCTGTACCTCCGGCGGTGGACCAATTGCTGCAACCGAGACGCTGGGTCGATCGCGTCAGAAAACAGGTGGCTGTATAGGCTTGGGCCACCTAGCAGTATCTCAGCCCTCATGCATCTTTCAGTTGGCGTGGCAGCTAGGCACTGAAAGGATGTTACAACTGGACGGTAATTATTTTTATTAGATTAGAGGGCGTAGAATTGGCAAGCGGTTTGAAGTCAGCCGAGATGGCATGAGGTGGTGTGCAGTTATCAGCGAAACGTTCTGGGTTTAAAGTACGAAAACTCAAGCAGGTTAAGATTCACCTAATCCCCCGACCCCCAGTCCAATCGTCCTAACACCTCTTGAAACAGACCAACAAAGTCCGTGAACTACACTCTAAAGGATATACCATTAAGGTGTCCTAGATTGGAGAAGCATGACCCCAAAATCCTGCTTCACATTGAAGATAATCCTCCCTAACCGGTCTCGTGTATGTTAGTCATCCACGCTAACCAACACACGAGAGCGTCCGATTGCCATCCAGCACTGATTAATTTGGCTGGTCGTAGGAAATCTCACCGATTGGTTCTGTGACTGCCTTATAACTCGGCTAACCTTATCCACTTAACCTGATAAACCTTTTGTGTCAAAAGCGAAACTTTACCTAGCACTAAATCCATCGATGGTCTAGCAAAGCTCTCTGAAACGATGACTACTCAACCGGTTTCAAACATCTTCCAGTTGGTTGATTACATAGCCACCTCTTGTTGGTCTACCTGATCATTCAATATACTTTAGTGTTTATTAAATTCTACCATCCTGACAGCCTTAACGTAACTTAAGCGTGATCTCCCCATGTCGTTCGTCAGCAAAATCCGTTGGTAAGATTCTGTTAGTAGAGCCTCGAGAAATAATGCCATACCACGTATTGTTAGCTCGGATGTGATCAGCAGACCTCCACTTTACCTAGAACATCGAAGTAGATCCAGGACGCGTGAGAATTCTAAGTCGTATGCGCTACAGTCATAGCTATGTTGATCCCTGTGTTTCCTTTGGACTGAATGGCAGCCATGCACCGGGAGTTTTCCATAGCCTAATGATTTAGTTTCTTCTGCTTGTGCGGCAACCGATAGCTTAATAGGGTTTGATTTGCTGGCACCTGATCACCATGTTGCTTCGTTCGGGAAATTTTCATTTCCGCTTCCAACTCGTGGTGTACCTTTCGAAAACTTTGTTTGTTTGCTTACTTTCGGAACTCTTCTAATTTCTCTATCCACTTCATCTATGATTTACACTAACTCAGTCTATAATGCGCCTGGGATTGAAATGCTCCTACAGTATCTGCTTACAGATGTCGGGTACGCAGAAAAGACGGCTTTTTTGGATCTGATACCACTGTAATTCAGACAACATCAAATCAAAACAAATCGCCCTCATGGTTTGGCATGCACTTGACGTCTGCAAAATGTAGAGTTCTGCTGCAAAACGGGATGGGCTGGAACCCTAACATGCTTGCCGATGAGCCGATTGAGGTAGTACACAAATTTGTCTAACACGACATCTGTATCAGTTCCGATGGTCTAGGCAAAGATCATAGTTCCATCGAGATTGAAAAGGCCAGAGCGGCTTTTGTGAACCTGCATCACCTGTGACGCAGGTGTGACGTCAGCTTGTCTGTCAAGGATCGAGCTTACAATGGTCCGGTGCACCTCATATTGTTATATGGGTCAGAAATCAGGCTGCAGCGAGGGCGTTGAAAAACCTTCAGTGTTTGACCATCGATGTTTTCAGAGCACCGTCCAGGTCTGGTGAGAACACCGGATCAGTAATGCTTGGGTACGTCGAATGGTTTTCGGAAGAGATAATTTGCCCACAATAGATGAACTGGTCACACTCCATAGGTTGCACTGGCTTGGTCACGTGCCCCTTATGCCAGTTGACCGCATCTCTCGAAGGTCCCTTTTTGCACAACCACCTGAAGTGTGGAAACGAGCCACGGGAGGTCAAACAATGACTTGGCAGTGAAAGCAATTACCAACGAACTAAGGTTCATTGGTCGTTGCGGTCTCCCTGGATCTCGAGACTGGACACATCAATGGTTAGAGACATTGTCAAGCATGGCCCAGTCACACCCTAAATGGCGCTCGTGCATCCAAGTTTTCACCTTTAATGCATAACTCTCCTTCGGATGTCGCCAATAGAAAGTTCACTAACACCCCTATATTTAAGCATTATATCAGTTACAGCCTCCAATACGTAGTTGTCTACTCCACCTCCCCAAATCATTGGTGAAGGAAACTGGCAGGTTATAACCGCTGTACGACAAGTACGCGGTTTTTATGACGTGATTCTTATGTCCCCCAGAGACCTTGATTTTTTAGCTCCCTCCCCTTAGAATTTTAATCTGTGTTTTTTTGTTTTCTCTGCTACGGTATGTTGCTTCCATCAATGTATTCCGTTTACTATATGAACCTTTAGGTTGGACAGAAAATCGAGATCCGACCAGGACTGGTTTCGAAAAGTGCAGACACGGGACGACTCACTTGCCGCCCCATCATTTCTTGCATTGTCTCCTTATTTGCTGAGCAAAATGACCTTGCCTATGCCGTTCCTGGAGGTCTAATCGGTGTGGGGACCAAAATTGACCCTCAACTCTGCCGGGCCGATCGTCTGGTAGGACATGTCTTGGGTGAAGTTGGTACGCTGCCAAACATTTATGTTGAACTCGAAATATCGTTCTTCCTTCTGCGTCGACTACTGGGTGTACGCACCGAGGGGGACCGGAAGGGAGCAAAGGTTAGTTATGCCATCGTCCTTGCTAAATTTTCTATATATGTTTTAATTTTTTCATGAGGTCTGGTTCTATATGAAACAGTTCGCTTACCGACGAAGCACATATTCTTGGCAGTCGTATTTGTCCGCTTATACAAAGTAGAATCCAGTTTTTGGCTTGATCTCTGGTGATTTGATCCTTACCAGGCAAACACAGCCACCTTGACTAGATTGGATTCCAGTACGTGGCTTCCAAATGATGGGATACAGTGAAACACGTGGCTTAGCCGTTGATGCGGTTTTTTCTCGTTGTCGTTTAATAACCGCATGTATTCTGTGATACCCGACTGCTGTGAATAACAAATCTCTGAATTCATCGCTAGTCTTTGACGGACGGTGGGCTAGATACCCACCATTTTGGTCGTTGACCAGCCCACGGGATATTTAGCAGTGACTCATCGGCCGAGTGTTTTAGTCCTTTTTCCCTACGTCCGAATTTAATTTAGTTATCGACTGTTACTGACCCCTTAGTTTGACCCTAAGGTTTCTGGGTATGTTCTCGTCCCAGTTCTGTTTATGCTTAAGCTTTCACTCCCTGACTTTCAGTTTTTTACTTCGGGGCAGTGGAAGAGCAATATTATGGTTGTTTATTTGATTGTGTTGGCTGGTTGTCTCCTTCAGTCTATGTTTAGTTAGAAATGATCAACAATGTTTCGTTTTTTACTGGTACGCATTGCTGTCTAATGTAATTTGGACAGTACCTCCACTCACCACCAATTCTTTTTTCACTAACAATCAGTGAATTGGAATGGGTTTGATGGGCGATGCTTTTTATCGCTTTCGTATCATGGTTGCCCTATTCTGGATCCATTTTTCCTTGAACTTTTAACAAGCTGAGTACCCCCCCCCCCCCGTGCACATTAGATTACCATGTCAGCGACACCTATATGCGTGCAGTCCTCGTCATTCTCGTCTATGCAGCTGCTGCTATTTTTCTCCCTCAGTTTGTCCAGAAGTGTTGCTCATTATTTCTTTTTGACATCCTTTTAGGTTCAAAAGCTATCCAAAGGTGAAGTGCTGATGGTCAACATAGGATCGCTATCTAGTGGTGGACATGTGATTGCAGTCAAAGGTGATCTCACCAAGATCGCTCTCAACAGTCCCGTGTGTACAGAAATAGGTGAAAAAATCGCTCTCAGTCGCCGAGTTGAGCGGCATTGGCGGTAAGAAAACCAATTATGTACTTTGGTACCATTGTTTTTTTACTATCTTCTAGATGTGTGCTACCCCTTCCGTTCTTTCAATGGCCGTCTAGGCACTTTTACTTTATGTTGCTAGAGTTCATTGTTTAATGTGAATCAAACTAGTTTATCTTGCTTTAAGATCCTGGTTTGGTGACTTGCCCGAACGTTTATTTTGCATCTTTTGTTTCCACAGACTTATCGGTTGGGGCAAAATACTCCGCGGTGTCACGATTCAACCAATACAGTGCGAGGAATAACGACCCAATCTGGTTTTCAACTAGCATATCTACATCATGGTCCTTCCATTTGACAATTTGTACGTTGACGACCACTTCTTTCCGAGTTGTCTATTTTTGTTCTACTCCTCTCCTTGATTTTCCTTTCCAATTGCGGTCGGTTCCTTCTTTATGTACATTTTAACCCCTGGTTGAATCAGTCCTCAATCTATTTGGTGCCTTCTGTACATGGGTCTTCAGTTGCATCAGATGTGATGAGGTCGATAATGCGGAGAAAATGTCTGTTGTGAATTATATCAGAGCTGGAGTGAACGAATGCTTTTGCGTTACAATGGGTTATGATGTTGAGGTTCCTGTACGTCTTCCTGCAGCTTTTCTTGAGCGTATTTGAATGTTCTGCTTGTCCATGAGTGATTTTTCTGTTGCCAGTGCTGGGTGTTGATCATCCAGTCGAGGGAATGGGCATAATGTGATTCACTCTGGTAGTTCATGGTGATTTGTCCCCCAAGAAATGCGTTCGAATGAACCCATTGTCTTGTTTACCAAGCTGGAGTATCCAGCCAATTGTAATTGGTGCAAAAAACTTTGAGGTGACGGATCGTGGTCGGTAATCCTTTCTTCAGGCGCATACACAGACAGAAAACTTCATGAAGAATGTAATTGCGAGCGAGTTAATGCCTTAGTGCTCGAGAACTGTTCCATCAGTGATAATCAGTTATGTAGTGGTTGTTTGAGAAATGCGTACAAAACATTATTTCCAAGACTTTCGAAATGCGAGAACTTTTTTAGCACCTCCTTACAATTTTCACAAGTATGTGAATTGGAATGAGTTTTCGAAGAATGTTAGCTCAAATTTGTTCAAGAATCGTAGATTGTACACCAAGTTGATCTCTATCTCGTTTTCTTTCACAACCACCTCTATAGTCTGTTCCCGGTGTTTACATCAATTTCAGTTTCCTTACTTTTAACATTTCAATCTGATACTGAAGTCAGCTGCTTGCTTCCTGGAGGCGTATGAAACTACAGCTACAAACCGTAAAACCAAACACATGCCAAGTATGATTCAGTCAGCTGTACCGTATGGTAAGGTACGGTGATTCCGGTTGCTGCAGTTTAGCTCATCGAGAACCAAAGGGATAACAGCTACTCGTTGGTGGCCATTTCTTCATCAGTTTATTTAGCTTTGCGGGACAAAACAGGGTGTTAGAGAGCTACGCGTTGAATGCAATAGCTTTGATACAGAGTCGCCTTCGGTTTTTTGGGGATAAATAATAAATCGTTCAGCTGTAGCACCCTTTCTTTGCCTAGCTGCCATTCCACCCGAGCGAAGCACGAGGGCCCGGATACTGCCAGGTTGCCCAAGCCTAGACAGGGGAAGTTTAGATGCTTTTTGATAGGGACGTATCTGTGACCCTCAATAACGTTTGGCTTCTCCCTATCCAGGGGGACGACAGTCAGTTGACTGGTAAGGCAGTCGGGTTCGCTATGTTCAACGAACAGACTAGCAGCCAAATAACGCACCCGAGCTACTGATATTCCGCAGTATTACCAAGTTCAAACATTGTGTTTAGAATTACCTTGTGTCAGTGGGATAATGTTTTGTATTTCCGTAAGGTTGCTACCGATGGGCATTACATTTTCTGGGTCCACTGCTCACTCGAGCGAGAAACGATTGGCCTTGGGCCGTGCGCCTAGTTGTCGGAATCTGTCTTCCGTTTTTTTCGCACTACTGACGACCGTCGTAGTAGTTCGTTGTGGCGGCTTCCTAGCCTACTTCAGGTGCCGGCATCCGCTTGCACGACCGAATGGCATGATTATATAGTCCGGAACAAAGTGCTCAGATGACAAATATCCTTGGGTTGCCCTAAAGATCCAAAACTGAGTTTTTGGGGCGTGGGCATACTTCGCGAGTGCTGTGCTTCAGCTTCTTTCAACAAGAGATTCAGTCTTCAAAAACCGCGTAAAACAAATGGCGTGAACCATGCCGATGTTGGGTGATGCATAATACAGCCGGAGTGCATATAGTGGGCGAACCTGATTTATTCTACTCAATTGGTTCCTAAGAATGTGGAACGACGTGATAACCGAATGCAGTCCTGAACTTTCTGGCATCAAAATAAGCTATAATCCATTTCAAAGAAAACGCAAACTGCCAGAACCACACAAGGAATGATTTGTTCTTGCAGGACGGGGTGTCATCATATCTCCTAGAGTTGACATTCCAGCGGTAGTGCTTTTCGCTTCTGACCAAGATCTACTTAGCTTCAGGGGGCAAACACATCTTGGAAAGCCTACAAACTACTCCGCAAAACCATTCGTTTTTCTTTGGGTGATTGCTGAATCAAGGCTACGGTGCGGGATCGTTAGTGGGAATCTGTCTTTCGGGCCCTCCCACAAGGATTTCTTGGTTATTATTGGCTTGCCAGTCCCAGGGCTACTCTTGCAGTGGCTAAATGACAAGAGTAAAGAACGTGTTCAGGTCCGACGCAATGATTCACGTACACATGCGTCAGTTGCAAAGTTACTGAATGACTCTCAGCAGTATGTGATGTACCATGGAACGCTGGTACAACCTGAAACATTTTGACTCATTGAGAATTGAGGTGGAATAACGAGAGAACAAATGTTCATTAGGAGCAACTGCATAGAGAGTTCCTTGGCATCGAATCGTTCAACTTTAGTGATCGAAACTGGGCACCTGCGCAATAGAGACGGTATCTTAACTGTACGTGTCACTGGCTGCGTGTTCAAACCATGTTTGTCGGTGACACCAAGAACGGGTGTGTCCCGTCCCCTGCTTTCCAACCAGGAACGCGATGGATGTTGACATAAGTGAGCTTACTGTTCAAGGCTCGCATGCTTTTTTGCCAGTTATTGCGTTAAGACATGGGTTCTTTAACCTTGTGGATGGCTATGTGAAACAAGTGGTTCTCTGGCAGGCGAAGCACGTATTCTTGTCGGTGTATCCTATGTGACGCCAGTCTGTTGTGTATAAGTCGCTTCTGAGACCACTCCACGCAACTCATCACTGCTCATCCTGTGTTTCTATCATACTTTGTTAGTGCTTCAGAGATACCGATGGTCAAACATACGAAATTCTCTTGAATTTTCTGCACATATTTGCAATGTTTCACCTCATTTGGAGGGACGTCGGTTCTCAGGTGCCTAGGGTTTCGCGAATTCTCTGATCAGGCAACATCCTGGTATTAAGCAAACGTCGAGTTCCACGCGGACTGTTGTATTTGACTTTGAACTGCGAAAGGTAAAGAAACCATTTGCCATCGATGTCATTGTGTTACTGAAGGAGGGATAAAGTAAAGCCCCTAATAAACTGATAACGATTGACTTTTTGTGGGATTACTCTACAGGACTGTATATGGTGGCTCACCGCTGTCGGTATGTGCGCAGTTTTATTTTACTTCACTGAAATGTGATCTAGCCAGACTGCTCGAATAACATATAACTTGTTCTGTTGGGGACAATCAACCTGAATTCAGATGCAGGAATTTCTAACAAATCTTGATTGAAGTAGCGATATAAAGTGAAACTCATCTGGTATTTACCAAGCGTTGCGTCTAACATTTGCATGGTGCTTTCATTTGGTTCGTACACATTTGCTGCGCCATGTGAATTCAGACTTAGCAGTTTGTCTACTGACGGAGGGGTTGTGCATAGGCGACCTTGTTGAACATGCTACACTAATCCACACATTAGTTTTTAGCTTCCGGTGGCTACCACTCCGCTTACGTGCTTATTTGTGGGAATATGTGTGTTGAATTTGTGAGTATTTATATCGTCCTGTTGGTTTGTGGTACCTGGGCACTTCTTGCTTGACAGACGGGTGTATTTAAGCGATAAGGGGGAAAACAACAACTCAAAATCTAAATTTGATAGGGTGCGGTTGGCAGATTTCAACCAGCAACATGTGAACCGAACCGCAGTACCGGAATACGGCCTAATTGTCGGTCATCTAGCCTGTTTCTTCCATACTCAAGCGCCAACGAAATTAAGTGTTGCCTTCATTTCCTGGAATTTTGCCAATCTTGAAGTCATGTTTAGCAGAATGAGTCAATAACCGTGCTTCTGAGGAAACCTACTGAGAAGGAAGTTAAGCCATAGTTCGCATTATGCTGACTTCGAGTAAGGTACAAGTCGTTCTATAGACGTAAGATACTACTCAGAAGGTTGCTGAAACTCCGACAGCCTACGACAGGTTTCACCCTTCTTGGGACTCACCCGGTAGGCGCAATCCTCGGGTTTCCGTCAACCTGATGTTCTACTCGAACCCAAATTACACGAAGTTAGCGAGATACACTAATTTACGTACCAATTCTTTTGACGGGAGGCACCTAGAACCACAGCAACCTTATAAGTAATGTATTATATCTATACAATGTGTTGCGATATCTCGAATATCGTACTCACTGAAACATAAGGCAGCCTGGTGCAGCACATTGATTTGAAGAAGAACGTCACAAACGAGAAGTTCATCTGGATTCCAGATGAGTCTCCCGTTAAAAACAAAATGGTATCCAGATGAGTGTATAAGTCGAATACAAGTCATTCTACTCACTAACAAGTTAAACCTGGACAAACTGAGGTCATTTGTGGGATTTGTACTTCAGTGGAGGATATGCTTGCCGCTGGCTTGCTGCTTGCTATGAAGTCTTAAATATCACCAGTCAGTTCAGTACTCGGTCGCAACAAAGCAACCGGATCACTTCGAAAATCGACATTCACGACTTCAATAGTATACAGCGTTCCTACATACTTTACCGCCGTAACTAACCTACTCGGCATGAGAAATACCACAGGCATGTCAAACTATGTATGGTTTTCGAGTTTAATGCAACAATAAGCTGTTGCTACCTTTGGATCTTCAGACACCGTAAGTACCTTGTACTGCTGCGTTCTCATTACATCATCCATCACTTGAAACTACTTGGACAGTGTGCCAGCCCAGTCAGATGTACTTGAGTAAGCCTATTTTCGTTAGACAGAAAGCCTAAGACTCTGCATAGAAAAGTCTATTTTGACGGCTCATTGCCATGTACTTGGAGTTAAACCGTTGAAAATCAAACAGGAAGTTATGTACAGGAGCGTTTCGCATTGTAGTAGAAAACGAATACAGAACTGTGCAGATCAGTCATGTCCAACTCTTGTCTGCACATCTCATTCAGCTTTCAGTGTCATCCTACCGAGGATATGTTTACTTTAGTATAAAAACTAGTTGATTTAGAAGAGGAATATGCCACATGCATGTTCTGTTAAATAGAATGACAACTGAACCAGCCTTTCACTTTAATGTCAGCTTATCAGAAAGTATGCTCTGCTTCGATGTAGGGATCTATTTCTGGCAACGCTTACAAGACACCTGTGATGAAGCTTCACCTTCTAGAAGCTGAAACGTCACCTGAGGGGACATTTCTGACCCTTGGAAGGTCAGCGTTCTACACGAGGCCGTTGAAAAAGCAAGCCAGAAAGATCTAAGATGATCTCGGCATGTCATACCTGCAAAGTAGTGATTTACCGGGTGTTACTATCATATGAACTTGTACGTAATGTGTGGTGAATTTCTTAAGACAAACCCATCTAATCTAGGTATTTATTCTCAACAGATTCTCAGCGGTTGAAACTGGACTGGCTGAGTATACAGATGACAGTGGTACCTTTGATGCTATATGTGATTCGTGAGACAAGTGAAGGTTAAATGCTGCTGGTGGACGGAAGTGACCCCAACCGGGTCGTATTAAATTAGAATGTAACAGAGGAATTACCACAGTGCTTCAGGATGACTTTAAAATTGTTATGCTCCACGTCAACTGATTCAGAATGAGGCAAGGTAAAAGGTGCACGGACAAGAACAATCTCACAAGAGGTGGTGCTGACGTTTTTTGATGCTTAAAAAGCAAACAGCTACACATGTAGCGTATTCACAGGATTATAATTTAGGAGTAGCCTTGGTCAACAACCGGTTCATTTGGACGCATTTGGAAATGTACCAAAATAATTGTATTTCGGGTGGGCCCTTTGTTGGTTGATCAGGTGGCCGAGCTTGGCAATTGGCTTGCAAACGTTTCGTCAGCAATCGAATTGACATCTTCAGTGTGCGGTGATGATGTTACCTCGACTGATAACGAAATGTTCGCAAGCTAATTACCAAACTGGGTGAACAGATCCACGGCAACCTGATCAACTATACATACGTTTTAGATTTTACTGTTGTTTATACTACCCATTAACCCTAAACAAAAAAAGGACGGTTGCGACTGCCTTAAGGCTGGTCAAACCAGTCCACCAGATCTTTTACTAGAGTCACCATTTCTGAAAGGACCAGGTATCCTGTTTACAATGACTATATTTGTTAGAAGTCAGGCGGACTGCAACGTTTGTTGCAGATTCATCACGTAGGAAAATTTGACCGCCAAGGAAAGCTCACTCTCTGGGGAGGGGAATTTGAACTTCCTCTATATGGCGGCTTATCCTTTGGAGAGTTATCTACAGTAAACGTCACCAAGTTTTTATCTCTTTTGTGATAAAACGGGAAGAAGGAAATTAAGAAGAACGAGAATTCACAGCTGGCTGAAGCAAGAATGACAGCGAAGGACGTAATGAATTGGTTGTAGGGTAGGTTGGTAGGTTGCTATTAGCTGGATGCGTGTCAGATTCGCGTCTATCGAAGTTCAATTTTAAGCCCAAGCAATTTGAATTTAATCATGCGTTTATTCTGTCAGTAAGTTTTTCTGTTAGTCGTCTACAGGTTAAAAAATTGGTCATGCATCTTTTGGAGAACGGGACTTTCATCGGTCGACTCCCATACTGCGTATTCGGATGGAGAGAAAATCAAGGCTCAACTGTGACTGGAACGGCGAAACAAATGATAACCTTTGTCAAAAAGTAGGGCTGTCTGTCGGCTCCACATTGAACCTCGCGCAACTTCGTTTTGCAAATCCGCTGGCCTACCTTAGAAAGGTTAATATGCTGAGAGAGTACAGTCTCTCTTGATCCGTAGCTGTTCGTTCACGGTGACAAACTGTCCAGATGCGGGTACCAGAAGTGTCACCAGAAGAAGTCACACGGGTATTCGGGTATAGGGAAATGGGGAATGTATTCGCCACAGTATCTCAGATAAGCTTTTGTGATAGTCATCTTATCTTCGGAGGCTTATCAAGTAAGCCAGTGTAACATTGTGGAATCTTTAGACGATCGTACCTCTACTTGCTAAGTAACAGAATTTCTCTCACTGTTGAAACCGATTAGGGTTTTTGATCATCGATAAAAATGAAAATTGGACGAAAAGCCTCGATTCAAACTTACTCCCTTCCAGAAATAAACCACTAAAGCGTTCTTACTCGGAAACAACGAAGTATTCAGTAGTTTCAATGCTACTTTCCAACAGTAACCTCTTTAATCAAGATTGTGAATCTGGACGAAAGCAACATATAGCTTTGCTTGAACTAAGGAAAGGTTGGAGACACTCATCCCACACTGTATTACCAACCTTTCATCAGGAGTCAGAAGGAAACACCCGGACATTAGAGACTTCATGTGTGTCATTATATCCATCCGGGATTGGGACCACGACTGATATGATCAACTGGTTCCATTAATGACCGCCGTCAGTAGTCTCTGAGGCTGACTGCGGTCACTTGGACAAACCCAGAGAAAGCCGATGATGAAATGATAAGTTGTGGGTTTTTTGCCAATAATCATGCTTCTTGCTTGGATGATATTAGCTGGTCATCAAATTGGGCCGCTTATGCTAATGGCTCTCATTAAACTGTTACGCCCAGTCGGAAGATGCTCACTGATCATACAGAGAGAGAAAATGCATATAGTGCATGAGTAACAAGCGAAGGCAGGCGACAACCATAGTTTTGTTGTAGGATGAGTTAGAATACCAACTGGTAATGGGCATATAAGCGGATGAGAATTGTGATAAAAAGCATTGATAAGATAGCTTCTTGGTTGAGGTACACGTATGTGTCTGCGTGTGTGTGGGTGTGTACATAAATATCCTCAGAATCTATCAACTCTCAGTGTGGAAAACCTACAGCTCAATTGGTTGCGAGTAATGGGGCTTTATTTCCACAGCAAGTGCATAGTGAGATACAGGGTTGGGGTAGAGTAAGATTCTACTCAGAGGGCCTTAAGTGGAACACATTTGGTTTGGCTAGCTCCAGGAAGATGGTTGATAAAATTGCCATGTGGAGATGGCACTGTAAAGGCATTTTTTCAATCTTTACCTTAGCAACCTTATTTTCCAAGTTCAAAATGCGGGCACTTTACCAGCTGGCGAATGGGTCAGATTGGACAGGATAGAAAATGATAACGAGAAGCGGGTGTATCTGTCGTAGTGTTTGTCTAGATCACTATGCTTGATACATCTCAATGTAGACGAAAGCAGCAAAACTTGGAATATTTTCCAGTAATATTTTCACATGATACCCTGACACAGTGAATGCCACTCTGTCCAAAAATGACCAGAGATTGAACTGGTTTGGGAAATTTAGTCTTAAAAGTTACCTATAAATACCAGGACTTGGACTTGGAAATTTTATTCCTGTTTGAAGAAATGGTTTGTTTAAGTGTTTTTTAGAAAGTAGGCTCGTTTTATGCAGCATTGTTCATGGTTGCAAGGATTTTCCGTTCACAGTAGAATCAATGAATGTGTCCAAAATAATTGACGCCAGAAGTTATGTAACTCGTCCTCCTCGAAAGCACTGTCTGGACCTATTCTAGCATTCACTGCCTGATCAACATTTACATTGGCCTGGGGGTTAGCAGCTGGTTTCACAGAGTGTCCTTCCTGATCATCATTCGCATCTAAGTCGTGACTACGATACAAATCACTGCTGCTTTTTCCCATTAATGAGTTCACTGCGATTGTGTGCTAAAAATGAAGGAAAACCTGGAAAGGATTCCTCGAGGTGGTTTTCCCGTTCGTTGAACTGGTCATCTGGATTGCAGAATGAGATCAAACCATGTGTACAACGTTATGTAGTGGAGATTTGTCCTCGTAGTGCCAGGACACAATGACACGTTGCTTCCACCTCGTTTGATCTCAAATCGCTTGCACCGCTTGGCGAACAATACCAATATTCTCTTCTGTGCGCGTTCTTATATCTGAGCGCACAGGTTAGACGTTGGCTGGTAAGTTGGTCTCGCATATTTTGATGATGTTGGATGTAAAGGCGAACTAAAGAAAAGAAATTCGTTACGGGCTTTGTCCTCAATGGGACTCATCAACCAGCGTATCAGGATCGGTTAGGTGTTGCGACATCACACGATAATCAATGATGATCTATTAAGCACTACCTTAATGAAAGTTGGATTTGAAGATGACAGCTACATAGATGGGATGTAGTCGAAGCGAAGGAATAACCCATGAGCTTTCTTTCTGGTTGGGACTCATCAGTTAAACGCAGTAAAATCGGTCCCCTGTCAGCCTGGTGAATAGTTTTTAGCTGTCGATCGCAAAGCCAGTTAGCTTACACTTAGTAAGCTAAGTGTAAGTTAGTTAGTTTAAGTAAGTTAGTAGTAAGTAAGTTAGTTTACACTGTCTTGTGTAAACTTGGACTTCCATCTTATTCCAGTAAAACTCCTTCCTGCTTTGTTCAACATCTCAGGTTTCCACTATATACGCTTGTCGAAGTTCTGGGCTGTTGGTTTTCGTCTTTTGCCTCGTTCAGGACTAACATTCTTTTGATTATAGCATGTGATATCAACAGAGTTTGTTTCAAACTTTTTTTATTAGGTGCTTCATAACTTGGTTGGTGAGCTAACGAGTACCTGAAGCTGAATAAACTTATGCTTGTCCTAAATAGATTAACTGTAAGTCTTTTAATCCTTTTTGCTCCCTCTGATAACCCCATTGTTTACGTACATTCAAAGATGTGACACTCCTGTTATCCCCTTCACAACGATCATTCAATAACGCAGATGGTGTTGTGTCTTGTGTTCTGCTTGCTCTCAGTCAAGCGACTTCTGTATTTCGTTCCAGACAAGTTTAACCAATAGAAACTTGTTCCTTTGCAACGGATTGGTTAGTTCTAGGCATTTTACATGACCAGCGTAAAGATCTAAGTGTAACTAAACTAAACTGAACGTAACAGGCTACTCATATGGTTGCTGAAAACTCATATATCGAGTGAGACGGTCACTGCACAACCGTAGGCTGGATAAAAAGCGTGAAAAGCGTTATAACGCATTCGCTCCTTGACAGTCCTAATCACTGATTGAGTGTTGATATTTGCAACATATGAAAATTTTCATTAAGTATTAATTAAGGTAACAATACACCTGCCTTTTGCAGCCGTGTGTGAAAATCGTTAATAGTTTAAAAGGAAACGACCGTGTTATCAACTACAACGTTCTCAATTCTGCCTTCGATTTGGTCACATGTTTTCCCTATGTCTTCTGACGTTTCCTCGCCTGTTTATTTTACCATTAGAGAAAAAATTGTTCTCCTAGAGAGAGTATTTTTCGTAATCTTATAAGTACATGGTCAGGTACATCAACCAGCACGCATATAACGATAAACTCAATTTGCATTGTCGTCAAACTAAGTGGACCGGATAAGTAAGAACCGTCGACGTTGAATGAGAACGTACGCGAATTAGGCAGAAAAATAGGTGACCTGTGCACGAGCCGAGACGTGATCGGTGTGCCTTCCAAACCTAAAAGCGACAGTCCCGCATAAGTCTAACTGTCACGTTGTCGAACCCAGTCGCAGTCACCCAAACGCATGGAGCAGTCGTGTTAGTGTTAGATTAACCAAAGGAAGGGAACTGGACTGATCTGGAACAGAAAATGCCGCAAAAGGGGACGACCTCTTCTTTGCTTGTCCGACCAAAGTACTCACCATAATACTACTGTGTGCAGTAAACTGTCCTGCATGACCCTGCCGGGGTTCGAACACAGCCGACTGGTTACTTCATCTGACTACCTTGTTACAGCTCTTTTACAATCGTGTTGCCACAGGCAAATTGGATTTTTCAAAGTAGCGGCAGTGTGATCCATTAAGACATTTCAGTCTATCATTCTGGTCGGAGTTACCACGCACTTTCTTATCATGCCCCTTAGCCGCATATTAGCGGCATTGGTATTGGTATTGGTATCTTACATTAACAGCTCAAAATTTACGCGGTGTAGTTGAATAAAGTAATCGATCAGATTTTTTCGAGAATTACGCTAATTTGCAAATCAGTTTGGTTTTGCGAGAGACTCACCTGGAACCCAGCTGAATCTCCCGTTTTTGATGTTTCCAGGCAACTGAATGTGCTGCACCAGGCCGCCTCATGTTCCAGTTGCTACGATATTCGAGATATCGCGATACATGTATGTACGTAATGCACTACTCATAAGGTTGCTGAAAATTCTTCGACAGCCCACGACCGAATAGTTGGAAGTCAGCGAGATCAAATAACTTACAAAAGTTAAATGCTCGATAATCACTTATGAGTCATTAACTGCGGCCGTAGAGCAAGGGGATTCTAAGCAATTTTAACTCATGGAAATGTCGGATCGGAAAATTTCAGCCTGTTCACTGAAGGGTCAGAATTCAGGTCTCAGCTAAGAAGAAAATGGTCAGAAGGTGTGTAAGAGCTAACGAAAATCGAACAGAAGTCCTTATTCATATGGATGTAGGTAAACCACGAACGGTTGGAGTGGCGCCGAATGTGACACTACTTGTAAGCCGCTGGTACCGGTGTGAAAGCAATGGAGTAAGATCGGCGAGTAAACACGCAGAAAGCCTTCTGAGAGCCATCAACCGGCCTAGGCATGCCGGCATAATGATAAACGCCACCGTTGGTCATACACGAGAGATTCAGCTGGATTCAGGTGAGTCCCCGGTGAAAACTGAATTGGTATGCAAATGAGTGTATTTCACTAATCATCATTTGTCCTTTTACACCATCCATTAATTCCTCCAATTTTCAGCGGGATACTGCAGTTCCACTATCGCGCCCTATGTGTGAGCTTGGATAAAAATTTTCAGCGGGATACTGCAGTTCCACTACCGCGCCCTATGTGTGAGCTTGGATGGTTAGGCGGCAAACAGGTATTTTGATTAGTTCTGGCACTGCCGTCTAATAGTATGAAATTAGCGTCAGGGAGGTGCCTATTAGAAATCGAACGAGGCCCAACAGTGATAAGTGTCGACTCATATTTTACAGGGTGCAAACGGTAAATTTGGGCAATATGCGTTAGCGATTTCGTTGACAGCTCTCATTCTTTTCATTTCGGAATTCAATGCACATAATATATCCCTTCTTCTGACAGTGTCGTTTTGTTTCCACCCGTTTGTTTATTCGCCAGTTCGCTTTTGAAACCTAAAAAAGCGTGGCCATCTGATCAGTCGATGATCATTGGATGAGGCTTAGCTCGGTGGTTTGAGAATTCCGAGGCTCAGGTATGCGGATAAGCATCATCAAGACCGAAATATCTGAGATTTTTTCGCAAGGTGAATGTGTTGCTAATTCTATTCTATTTTGAACACTTAGCTGTACAAATATCGGTTCGTCAAAACAGTCGGGTAGTGTCTTTCAAACTTCACCACTGAAAATAGGGTAATCGATGAAGTACGGGCTGGATTTTGTTGTGACCATCGCAGGTTAACTATACTGACAATTTGATCCGACTTACTCGGTTTGAGTGTACATCAAATTTGGTAACGAAGGTACCACCAACCTTTGTTTTCTGCTCATAACAGGAAGAGAATAATTGCATAACGATACGCAGTACACTGTCGTGAAATCCGAAGATAGTACAAGGCATCTCCGGAAGCAATGAATTCAAGACAGCACGACCGTTGCTTTGATTATTGTGCTCAATACGATCTGCGTAACGTCTTTTGTTAACTTCCCCCGACGCAACAACTCCAAACAAGCAAACCTCATAAAGCAATCGCTTCCACCCCAATAAATTTAATACTTGTTGAACATTCCTTGACTGGGTGCTGTGGATGATCCACTGCAGTTTCTCTATTTTGGTATGAAGTAAAGTACCTCAGTTGTTACCACCAACTAAGGCTACAACGAGACAGTACTTCAAGACAACCAACGGTAACGAACTGGTGAGTCTACATTCCTCCCATCTCTATATCAAGTGTCATAGGGAGTGAAGTATCGCATTATTTCCTGGTGAGGACTTCGTATATCTTTCATGAGAGGAGACGCCGTAGTATTATAACAGTTTTTGATTGCGGCAATCTTTACCTCCACATTTCTAACTTGATCGCTGTCGATGCCTCTGAATGGGAATTGAAGCTATTTTCTGATTCTAATTTGACGGAATAAGTTTTGTCTGTAGCCATCAAACATTTCTGATGCAAGCAGGAGCAAACCACAAACGTTCCAGTGAACAGACGGTGAAAGATTCGGTCTTCCCACGTTTGCCATATGGTGAGTCGATCGCTGAATGACCTATAATTAACCAGCTCCACTACCCTTTCATCAAACCGGCGTATACTATCGATATACAGTCTAGTATCTCATCACCAAAACCACCGACAGCCACTCATTCTTATCAACACGGTAAATAAAGCAACTTGCATCGGTGGGTAAACATTGGGTTAGCTTGAAAGGGTCATGCAGCCATGCTGTTTGAGAGGGCTAAGAAATACATGACAGGCTTCTGCCAAAAGACGGTAGATAGAACCGTGTATGTACTACTCACACAGAAGGTAGCAATTAGAGGTGGGCAAAGGATACGGTGACAATAAGTTCTCCACTCACGTACTTCGGTGTTGTAGAGACCAGTTTTTGGACCGAAAATCACGCACATCTAGCCACGTTCAGCCTGGACGGGGGAGGGCGCTGGTCATTTTGGCGATAACATGGACAGATTCCGTCTCAAAGAAATTTCGTGACCACATGGTGATTCAGAGTCATCCAGAGTGTGGGCAACCACACAGCAATTTTTGATAAGTCACGTGTTCCTTAGACGAGTATTTTGCCTGGCTGGACACGATCGGCTTGACAATGACCTACGAATTGGCGAACAATGGATGGCAGGTTAAAAATAAAATCACAGTGCATGGTAGCGCCTATCCCTTATCACTCTTGCCTATAATAATGGTAATGTAATAATGGTGCGATCGTCTCCTACCCAAAAGAACGAACATCTCTGGAAATCAAACGTCGTTCGCTCCACGCGTGTTTTCTCTTGTGGACAACTCCAGTAGAGTGGTCGCTTCAGTAGGGTGTGCAATTTACTACTTGTTGTAAACCGTTGATTTCCTGCGGACGAAAAGTTGCAGGTAATCCTTCTGTTCTATTAGGTTAACTACCGCCCCATAGCAACAAACATGTACCCGGAGACTGTTATTACTCATACCAAGTAAATTCTCACCTCCCAGGTAGAAAAATGCAGCAAATTTGTCCACACTGTTGCGCCTCAAACACCAAGGGAGGGATTAGATTCTAAATTAGGATAGATCTCAATTTACGGGTAAGTAAAGGGTTACATGATCATATTGATGTAACTGGTTCGATGGTTGTCCTTGGCAGCCATCTAAAAACGACCGCCGCTGAGGCCAGCTGAGGATGCTTACGCAACTGCGGAGATGCTGCCCTCGCAAAAATTTGATATTACTAGACCGTATCTGAATCCCTAAATTTGCACTTGTTTATCGTCGTTAACACACTATAAGTATGACAACCCTCCCATTAAGCTCCACCCCAAGAGAGACCGTCCTCTCAATTAAAATCAGTTCATTTCGGTCCTGTTACGTATGGCTTGAAACCAAAATATTTTGCGGATCACCCTCAAACTCCTGAGAAAGCCCATTTAATGCGTTGACGATGAGCAGTATTCCCTCCAAACAAAGATTAGGATCCTAAGTTAACCTTTTGGGCTTTCCTACACTAGGACACTAAATACACACAGGTACATCCTCAAAGCGGCTTAATTTTTCAAACAGGATTTTGGGCCATATGGATCCTAAGTATGATGACAGCGCCCCAAACAAGTGCCGATCTAATGGTGTTACTATGTTAGGCCAGCAAAATTGCGTTCTCCATCATCTATCATTAAAAAGATAGACCAACTTTTACTGAGTTGTGAAGGTGTGACAATGTATATACCAACGAAACTTCCAGCCTAATTTGTGAAAATTAATGCGGTTTTGTAACACTCGCTCCATTCACAGAGAAATTTCTGCTTTTCTATAATCCCCTAGCTCCGGAACTTTTCAACTCATCTTGCGTTAGTGCATGATGTATGACAATATCATCACCTCATTTTATATAGCTACTGCGTGATTAGGAGAATCAGAATTGTTAAAAAAACGTCTGCATAGTGTCAAAAATTATCTTACAGCAGTGATTTAAAGCGTAATCCCTCAGCGTCTAAGCCACCCCCTCAAAAGGGGCTATTTAATGAACGATTCCCTCAAAAGAAGATTGCTGTTATGAAGATATCATCAGCTCGCTCTAAAATCACGTGCAATAGATGCTAAAAGCTATCCAGAAATGGTATAAGTTCAAACTTTGAAGATCCCAAACAGTAGCTATGAAGTGTTTTCCTTTTTTCGTTATGCTCTTATCTGTCTTAGTCAACAGAAAGCAGGGATTTTGGCGTTGTAAGCGTTCTGAAACGCCACAACTATCGTCAGCACCTCTCCAGGAAGGGTTTGCCGATCAATCAGCTTATTAATAGCACACCTTTCACCGTATGCTGCCAAGAGAGAATCTGACTAAACGGCAGCAGCAGTGGCAGCAGATGCCTTCAGACACTTAACACAAGGAAAATACGAACGTCGTCCAATAGCGAGTATAAAAGACTAGGTGTTGAACAAACACGAGGGATTCGGACAGCTACTGTTCACTAGTTTTCAGCGTATTGAGACACTGTGCGATCACAAAGATCCCATCAGGACCTACCGGGGGCAGAAAAAAGTGAACAAAACATGATGAGCACGGCTACATAAACTCAAACGAGGGTATTTTGATAACAGCACAAATATGTTAACAGTAAAAAGTTTGGTTACACACTTAGAAACTACGATCCACAAAGCCAAAAAGGGCGATGTCTCTGAACAGTATCTTGCAAGACATCTTGCAAAACATTTGTCTTGCAATTATGAGAATGACGACTCAAACTGGCCTCTTGATAAACCAGAATAGCTTCTACTTGATTAAGTATATCCATGATAGTTAATATTTATGAGTCCTTCCTCCCAAGGAGACCAATCCCCGTCCACGAATTAAGGCAACTTCACTCCGTTTCACTAGAAGAAGCTTGAAGCTCTCATCTCTGAAGAGCGCACACCCCAGCAATGACCAGTGTTAATGTCTCTGGGAGTAAACATCGTTCCAAGAAGAATATGAAAGGAAACTTGGCTTTATGTATTTTTACACCGATGAAATAGTGACGGCATAATCGGTCCTAAGTGGTTGGGCATCTCATTACATGAGGTAAAGAAACCAATTTCCACCCTCTGTAAAGACCGGCTTTTAGGTAAGACCACTTGCGTTTAGTCTCACGTGAGTCTTCTGAAGGGCTATATCCCTCCTAGAGTAGACGTGGTATCGATAGGAATCACTTATGTTGTTTCCCCGCATACAAATGAAATGTTTTTACTAGAATTTTTTACTCCAGGAAAAAAACTTGAAAGAGCCTCTCAGAAGTGACCTTTGAAAGGACACGGTTATGCCTTCATTATCTCCTGACAGACAACCTCATTGAACCGACCGAAGCCGGTAACCTTTTGTAGGTAGATTAGTTTTGAAATGTGCATCGTGGGCCAAGTGAAGCATTTTTTATGATAGTTTAGGATGACCACCATAGGGATACACGGAGAAAAACAGGACATCCATTGATTACGTCGCACCATGCATCTCACTGTTGATATTTACTAAACATTTCGTGCAACTGTGCATACTTAACACAACTTTAGATGGTCTCGATAAAAGAGTTACACCTCGGTGGACAGAAATCCTACAGCGGGGTAAGAACACCTACAATGAGATCACACGCAACTTCGAACCCAAAAGCTAGCCTCTGGTACAGTTCGAGCGGACATTCGTAAGGCGGCGGTTTCCTAAAAGAATCTTCCTAATTTTTACTTTCAGGGTGATTTGCGTGGGAGACTAGTGATTTTATAATAGAATGTCAGTTGTATGAAGGAGGGTCATAATGACACTACGCTAGCTTCAGTGTGTCAGTGCAGTATCACCAACATTGGGAGCAAGTACGTTACTGGTTGCCCTTAAGGTCAACGGAGGCTGTCTCCTCCATAAAGACCACCTGATAGGACCTGTTAGGTCGTTCCCCATAAGTGGTCTTCATTCGGAGGGAAATACTGTATCTCATAACAATACAATGGAAATGACAGTATAGCCTAAAACCGCCCAGATAGATGCGTATGGGTAAAACTTTTTAGCTGTGCAAGTAGCTGTTTCCAATTGCCACTATGACACCAAACAGATCGTATCCATCAGGAATTCCTCAGAGCGAATACGGCTGTGAAATGTCCATAGAGTGCATTAAGACCGTTGGAGTTATATGCAGTGTACATAACAGCAGCCAGCTCCATAAACCCTGTTTGAATTTCACAAACAGATTACAGAAAGTCCTGTGTCCACAAATCAGTATTGCGCAAGGACTCCATTTAACGGCGAAAAATGGATCTAGAGTTTAGCATTATGCTCAGGATTTTCTCAAAGAACTTTCAAGTGATACGTTCTCCTGAGAATTCAGTAAAAATAAATTGCCAAATTTCGCTATATAATCCAGGGCTCTGTTAAAAACAAACCGAGATTACCACAAAATAGGTGGGATACTGATGTATTCTGAAAAGGTCCCATTGAATGATCGTAACACTGGTTATTAGCTGTATGTCGCGTATGCACCCCCAGGCGTTTAAATCTGCTTCTCACAGTTGATATCCAGGTTTACATCCGTTTTTCTGTGAGACAGTGCTATCTTAAACAGGATCATGGAAAAGGGGACACGTTTGATAATTCAGTGGTAGATTTGCGTGAAATGCTGCAGATATCTTTAATTGACGAGTTTGGAAATGCAAAGAATATTCTGGCAATTTCGTCCTGAGTTATTATTTAGTGTTTCATCCAGCAGACTTTCAAATGCACCGAAGGCGCTGGTGATGAAACGTCTCAAGGCTGAAGCCACGTTTAACCCTAACGACTGGACTGCAAAGGAGAGTTTTGGTGGGGTTGGTTTCATGCCTTCGCGATAAGGTACTGTACAATTGCCTCTCATATCTTATCCATAGAACGCAACACGGTAAGAACAGACCGTACATCAGCGGATCACAGTAAAGGGTGGACGACAGCAACTGGCCTGTCGTCTTACAGTGGATCGTAAGCGGAGCCAGTCAGCGAGCTGAGTCAGACCGTGACCACCCTCGCCTACGCACACTATATGGATAACAGCGACCCGTGTGGAACGGGATGTGTAAGCAGGAATAGATGAATTTTTCGACAGGACACAAAACTGGCGTCACCGCTTTGATCGCTAATCTCCTATTTCATTTGAACAACTGACAGATCTCAACTATCTGAGGGACATAACTTAGGCGGTCTGTCTGGCGATCCGCCTGACACACAAACTCCATGTCCCTTACTGGTGAAATGTCTTTTCTGAATTGATTTCTGTCCCAGAAAATAATAGATATAGGCTGAAAGGCTCAAGCACCGCCTGCAGAATAAGAAGTCAGAATAGGAAGTTCATCAGCATAAGATAGGGTAATTCATGTGGTTGCGTTGAGCCGAGTACCCAGATAATTTTGCACGGCATTATCCACTGTTCACTTCCTTAAGAAACTGAACAACTTTGCCGACAGTAAACAACGTTGCTGTTGCTCGGCAGACCCAAATCCGGAATGCATGTCCGCTCAACATACATGCAGATTCAGGCTACCGTTTCTAAGTGACAGGTTTTCAAGGGAAACCAACTTTCTATACCCACCATTGCATTTTACAACAGATCAAATATCTCTCCGAACAGAGCCAAAAACAGTGCTCCAAAATAAGTTTTTGTTACTGGATCGTGAGGGGGGTTCCAAAAGAGTGCATTGCGTGGATACTTAGTCAACACAACCGCAGCTAGGGTGGTTTACTCGTTCTTCTCAGGTGGCACAAGAGTAAAGCGGTGAGTTATCTGGATGTGACATTGATCAGATAGGTTTAAAGGTGACTATAACGTATTATCCTGTTATCCTTCTTGGGTATGGAAAATAGCACAGAATTGTATCATTCATCCCGAATGGTTTCACTATTCCATATCAAGCGGGACGGTTTCTGAAGAAGTTCGACCGTTGTCTTCAAAAGATTAGTCGAAATCCAAAAGTTATCTTTTTATTTTCACTCAAATGAATATTTCTGGCATTTGCCTGGGAGTTGATAGCATTTGTTCGGCGATGTAAGGTGTCAGCGGTTGGTTGACCGGACTATGTGTTCGATGCGTACAGCGATGGCTGAACAGAGCTCTAATTCGCTATATCCATTTTTCTCAAGCTCCGCATGGCTGTCAGTTCACCATAGGTGTTGCAAAACAGTGTTGAATATGGTGTTAGCCTGAAGCCCGACGGACTGAACGGAAGAAGTTCAAGAAGTCGCCAGGATGGAAAGCTTCGTTTATTTCGGAGGCCGGCTGTTGACAGTATCTCCAACGCTTTCTTCTTGCGCAGCGAGTAGCCTGGCGAAGTAGACTGCAAACGCTGGGTGTGGTAGAGGCGCATTGGTTTGGGTAGTTCAACCATTGGGGAAGAAACAAAATTTTAACAACATAAGAAAATATGCCTTAATTTCACCGTAACGACATACTGTATTGGCCAAACCAAGGTTTCCACCAAATTGTCTTTGGACTTGAATAGCTGGATACTGGGTGAAGAGAATTCATTTTCAGCCTCATGTCAGACTTTAAACCAATTTCATGGGTCACAGTTCTTAAAAGCTTGTATTACCCCAAGAAGTTAACTGACGTTTGCAGTTGTGGGGTTTTGCGGGATAGTTATTTCGGTCATATTCACACCACTCTCGTTTGAACGGTTGTCCTTTTGTTCTAGCGTAATTATTCTGGTAAGACCACACCAAAGGGAAGCAATGGACTCGAGTTTCGCTCTTATTAGAGCTCATCAGCAGTGCATATCCAGTGGCCGTGCCGAAATCTGAACCCCGGACATCTGCCTTGCGAAAGTGTTACCACTACTCCACCAACGCACGTTGGAAGCATCTGAATTTTTACGTCTGGACAGGCGAACGTGTTCACGCTTGAGCGATGTCATTGGTGTGCCCGACTCATCGAACGACGACCTAGTAGCTGTCCTCGATTGACCGCCAGTCAGGACTTCCCAGTCAGGTAGCGTCACACACACCTGAAACCCACTGGACGACTTTTCGGTTGCAGTTGTGGGGTTTTGCGGGGTAGGTATTTTGTTCAGTTGCAAGTTCATTTTTGCAAGTACGAGTGTAATTTGACCAGGGCTGTTTGCTGTCTCTGTTCTAGGATAAATCTACGGGTACGGTGTGGAACGTTGGGGTGCATTGCAGCGGCCGTGTAAGTTGATGTCATCCCTGGTGTTTGGAATGGGTGCTGGCTGCGACGAACAGAACAACCCCACGAAAATGAATCGGGGATTTCTATTTAAACAGAAATGTTCGAGGCCAAAATATTTAAAATTAGGGCAGGCAATACTACCGCAGGCATCGGTTTCCGCGTTCCTGTCGCCAGCTATTAACAGAAATCCGTGGTTAATTGGTTACTCTTTGAATTAAGCTGTAGATTCGATCTTGGACAGAAGTATCAGAAAATGATGTGGAGGTCTGAATGGCTGTTTCAATCAGACGGAAGGATCCTTTGGAACGGTTCCAGAGCAACAAGCACTGTATTTTCACGGCTGCTCAAGGCACATGTCGCTTCCTGATGGGCAAAATCATCGGTTAGTCCACTACGGTGGATCCACTAGGATGTTTATGTCTCTGGAATCGTGTGTCGAATCCCACGAGAAATCCTCAGGGAGACAAGTGATATTGACTTAATAGTTATGAGGACTTCGCACTGTGCTGAATTAGTTTCCGATGTCCAACAAGATGCAACATTTTAATATCTGTTGTGTACGACAAATCTGAGCCTAGGGTCTCAAACTGCTTAATTTTTGTACTGGTTGCTCGGCTATTCCACAGATCATCGCCCACCATGGACGCCATATTATGAACCGAAGTGCGGGTGGATGTGTGGGGCTGGAAACTATCAACGGACGGATGTGCGAGTTTTTACTCGGGATAGCTTCCCTATTGCTATGCAACTTTCCTCGGAAAATTAACTCCTAACCTTTTCACTATCAATTACAACCTGGAATGCAATTAGACCCAACTGATCTCACCGAACGTCAACCCGTTTATAGCGCGGGGCACAGTTGTTCACTCGTCCATCTATCTTCACCACGAGACGGAACGGACAGAACAGTACTCGGTCTCGTAGAAGCATTTAATTCGGGGTTTAGCAGACACTGTCACCTAGTTCATACGAAATATGCCTTCGACAATGCTGAGAAATGGTCTGATGAGTAGCGACAGATGCATCCGGAAATCCTAAAATTACGAGTTGCTTTAGATATACCGCTTGTCCAGTAAAGATACTATTTCACATTCGTAATATAACCAATGATAAATAACTTTAGACAGCAAAACAACAGAAAAGTTTGTCTTTTTGACAGAACATACCATCCATGGGGTTGCTTTCGACCTAATGCTTTGGACCCACGAGCTCTTCAACACGCTCAAATGGAATTCATGGCCAGTCTGATAAACTAAAATAGGAATTGCTGTTTTAAAACGTCTGCTAAATCGATCCTACGCATTCAGTCCTATAATTGTGAGAATCCTCATTATGCCACAGATTATAGGTAGAACAGTGTTCGTACAACTTAGAAAAACTTGAATTTTCAAGAAAATTCTGTAGTAACTCTAAAACACACATCTTTTTCCGGAAGGTTCCAATCCCGATGGCCTTGTTTATTTGGCGTATATTTTGAACCTGACATATGCGCTAAAATTATACGAAAACGAGAGGCTGCTTGAGCATATTCAACCCATGCTCTGCCAACCGATTGGTTTTAAACATTTTGCAACCCATTCGAGGTTGCTTGTTGGAGTGCCAATTTTTCGGATAATACAAGTACAATCGAACACAAATCCAGCTGATTCAAAACACTTTTCTATTCGTGTTCCATCAGGCCCCGTATGGCCAAGTAATTCCTAATCCTAAAGCTTTTATCGAACACAAATCCAGCTGATTCAAAACAATTTTTTATTCGTGTTCCATCAGGGGCCGTATGGCCAAGTAATTCCTAAAGCTTTCTGTTGCTTATTTTCTAATGAAGAGCTTGCTAAGGACACAATCACCCATTACGCTTCGATTTACTTGGGTAGGGTATAAAGAATAGAAATGATGACCTCTGAAGATCAGTCTCGATAAATGCGTCCCCAGAAAACCACACACATACACAGGACAAATAAGTGGTAGTCTCTGCTACGGGAATTTTCTCTAATCGAAAAAACGCCGTATACGATTTGCGTGACCAACCTGGTTTCGCCACCTCGGTCACCATATGCGTGCAGAGCAAATCAGTGGGAAATAATCTTTTCCTACGTCGTAGTGGATACACGCCCATTTGGGCCAATCCAATGCATTCTTTTATCCACTAATTTAGCTTGTGTAGTAGACAGCCATTCCCTCCATGTTGTTGCTTCAGCTTCTGCGAAAGTGTCGGCAATGAGTTTTGGGTTGGACCGCAACTACTTATCCCCACCCTTTTGAAAATTGAATGTGGAAGCTATTCTATAGATTTGTACATTTTCTGACATGTTCCACCCGCCTCGACTCTACCAAGGACCAAGGTGAGTATTTTGACCACTGACACAAGCGACTGTTTTCCTAGGGTGTGGTGTAACTGCGCATGATGGAGCGAATACCTAGATAGATACGTGCACATACGCGCTGCTACCGGTTAGCGTTCCTGCTGGCTTAGCGACACAGGCGTAACTTTTCTGCAATAAACCAGACAACTTGTAGAAGCCGGAGCAAATGTGGATTAAAAAACATTTCCAAGCCCGTTCACCCGCGTGTTTTGTGAGCACATGCCCACTTGTCGAGTGCGGGTTAGCAGGGAGGTGAGAAAACCTCATCTCATCCGAATGCCATTCAAACATACTTGTACGAGCTCAAGGCGCCACACGCATCCGATTCGAATAGTCTGGTGACAATCACAGCAGCTGGTACATTCATAGTTCTTCGTCTATTTATTCGTTCACCTGCCAACAGCAACCAGCACGGTACTGTTTGGGAGCGAAATACTGTTTGGGCACACCCACATGTGGCGCCAAGCTTTCCGCTAGTACGCAGATGAAATTAGCTATCCGCAAATTCCGTATGCACACCATACGTTTTGGTATGCATGAATTAGAAGAAATGAAGTGGACGCGTGGCGACAAGAAATGTTTCCGACAGGAGAATAAAGTACCAGACTACGAAGTAGCCATGTCTTCCGTGGTTGCCACTGGCGTCTTCGAATGTTTTGGTCAACAACAATGCCTTTATAGCCATGTTTTGAGCAACGTAATGAGTGTGGACATGAGTTAATCCTATGCGCTTTATTTCACAACCGTTCGAGGTATTTGTATCAAATTGTCAGCATACAGAACCAATAATCAGCAACAAAATTTTAATGGGAAAACAAGTGCGGGAGCGACTTCATTCTGAAAGAGTTCTGAATTTTTCAAAGTAGCGCTTAGGGTAGCAGCACTAGCACAATACTGGATTCATTCAGTGAGTTTCCTCTGCAGCTTTATTGCTTCTCAGTGACGCTAAAATCTGTGTTTTGCAATCTACCCACACCAGTCAAACAGCTGTTTCTGAAACCTCCATCGTCAGATGTGCTACTTTACCAATCAGAGATTCATAAGGGGAGAAGTTACTCACCAGGAGCATCTACAACAACCAACAGTCAGCGGTGGCTCTGGACCTGCGTCCTCTATTGACAGGTAGCTTCTTTGGACATGCCGAATTCCACATTCTCTGAGGTGGCATTTCTCATATGAATGGTTGGTTCTTCGTCCGGTTGATCAAATATACCTGTATTCTAAAGTCAAAAAAACACTGTGGATAGATCTACCACCCTCCTATCTGAAGTGGCATGTACTGACAGTTTTACAAACTGTTCACCCTATCGTCCAGTAAAATCACTAAACAGTAAAATCAACCACTTATTTTGTCCAGTTTATCAGTTGCCTCAAGGGTTAGTATTTGCCAACTTGTCTGCTGAATAAAGCGATCAGCTATCGGCCGCCTTACTTTACGCCATATTTATTATGAATGGTTGGAAAATTTGTATAGGTTGTCAGATTTGTTCTCCTGTCCTGACGTGACAACCCTACTACATTCAGACCACGAGCGTGATATCGGATTTGACTTCCGCTCTTGTCTGATCTCACTGGCAATGCATATCTCAGTTGTAGCAGTGCCTTAACTAAAGTTTCTTCTGGCATACTATTTGATTGATTGACTTCTCTACCACTGTCGGGTGGCCTGAAATTAACGCCCATGTATGAAGAGGTATGCCTGTTCATTGATGATAAATAAGACGCTGTGCTTGTCTAATGGGATTTTACTGAAATACTGTCCACAAAAGTGATACATTCGTTAGTAGCCAGAATCAGCAGATTGCTCCTAAGCACCCTTTTTAACGTCCTACTCTTGCCTCGGTTGGATTATTCTGTTTTGCCGGATAGTATTGGATTCGCCCTTACTGGAGCTCATTAACAGTGCATAGCATTGGATGATCCTGCAGCTAAACTCTGGATATCTAGTATTTGAGTCAAGTGTCATCCGGCGTCGCATCAAAAAACGCTGTCTCGTTTGCATTGTCCAACGTTGTCTCTTGTAAGCGATTTGATTGGTTTATCTTTCATCTTGGACGACGGTCCAGTAGATGTCCTCACCATCTGCGTGCACTGGTCACGTTGTGGTAACATGCTCGCCTAGCATCTCGGATGCATGGAGTTCACAGCCCAGAATGGCCAAGATAAGTACTACTGGTGAGTCGTGACAGGAGCGAACTTGATTTCAGTTTACCAGGCTTCGAGCTGATTTGACCCTAACAGTCGAGCGAGAGCAGAAGGATTACCGGTTAGAGGATTAACACGCGTCTACAGAATCCACAGAATTCCCTGGAACAATTATTTGGGTCACCTTGACAATTTTTTTATCTCTCAGTGCCGCTGAATTGGTTGTTTTATTTTATTTACTAAATGCTACCTTCATTTTACTGAGGTTAGAAGAGTCGTCTTCCTGCTCTGGAGAAATGTTTCCACACCAATGAGTGAAACGGGGGAGATAAGTTTTGCTCTTATCAGAGCTCGTCAACAGAGCATATCCTTTGGTTGTGGCGGAATTTGAACCCTAGACGCCCGTTACGCGATGAAGGCCTGTTACAACCACACTACTTGATGCTCTACAGGGCTGAATTACCAAGTCTCAGCAGGGTATGTGCTTGGCTCGCCTAACCCCACGAACGACCAGCCAATAACTGTCTTGGCTGTGTCGACTGGCTTGCTTATCGGGATTTCTCCATTGAATAGTGCCGGAGGTCATCTGTGGGAGCCAGGTCAAGTCGCCAAGAATTGCAGTGCCCTTGAGAGGGTATCGTTCAGTGCTTTCCTCAGACTACTTGCTGGAATGGTTACCATGAGACCACTCATAGTGATCCGAATTAGAGCCAAAGCAGCAACCCATTTTTACTAATGGAATGCAGCAATCACAAATGAGTAACTTTCATCTTCCATTTTAAACGCTTCCCTCAGTTTGTTATTCAAAGAAGCAAGCTGAACAGTGCGTGTAATGAAGAATGTTGGTTGTGTGAGCAGACTAACCGGATGGTATTCTGAACGATGAGAATTCGAACGCAGAAGGAACAAAACCTAAACCCTAATGGTTTGTGTCTACACCACATTCATAAACCGAGTTCATGTCAATCATATACCAAAGACACCTGGTAAAAGTCAAAATTCAACTTTGTTTTCGCAAACAAGTAGGCTTCTCCGCACGACTCTGTATGAGTAGGTAAGATGAGAAAAACAAACCACGCGTTCACCAGGCATCAGGTCATGGACTCGCAGTTTGTTCGCCTAAAGCCGTTTGATTTATAAACTCACTCTTGCGAGTTTCCGAAACCGTTGCCATGGCTCTTTAATGCCGACCTATAAAAATCAATGGCTTAACTTTTTGTTCTGTCGATTAGTTCTCGCGCTTTCTTATCCGTGGTAGGAAGGGTACATATCCGGAAGCCACCCTGCGGCAGTAGCAGCATGTTTGCGCAGAATGGCATCGCGATTTTTCTCCAAAAGCCACTGAGTATCACCGTGTGCCTTTTCCCTTTATGTGATTTGCGGCTATATCCAAGCCGAGCTATTGTACCATGCCTTTCAGTGTTAGTGTACACGCTGCTAACGCATGTCTGTATGCCTATAAATGCTTTCTTGCGTGCTTGCAATGTGTGCTATGCACTGCCTACTTCGACGTGGTGGGTAGTTGCTTGCCGCTCCTCCCATTCTATCTGTGGCTGTATGCATGTATCAGATACAAAAGACTAGCAAATTACCCTACTGTCGCCTACAGAATTTGGTGGCCTCAATACAATAGCCACTTTGGGTAGACGCAGGTCAGCCACATGCTCCACGCGCCACAGTATAACAAAACCGTTTCTCCACCACCGATCAAGTTATTCTCTACTAGTGATTAATGCGTTCTCGGACCGGTATGGCTCACATGCTTTCGAGTAGCACAGTGTGAATGCCGAAATAGTTGCAGTTGTGCAGGTGACCCAGACATAAAATGGTTATGAAGAAAGCTTTTTCACGTGGCTCACTTTTATTCAGGGAATTTGCTAGCACAATAGAAGCGAACCTAGGTACACTTAAGTCATGAAGGAAAGAGCTGACTGCAATGAAATCCGAGTGCTTTGCCCTGCTTTCTAAACACTGGACCGATGAAGAATCTAACGAAAAATCATTTTAGGATCCTGAAAACCCACCTGCGAATAACTGCCGTCTAGAGGAAGTCTGATGACTAACCTGTGCCAACAGCGCACTACTAAATCTGTTGAACGAGCCGATCGTGTTCTGTCAGGGTTTTCACTAAAATTTTGAAGCAGTTTCTCTAAAAAAATTCTGCTGTGTTATATCGAAAGTCGTACCAGCTAAAAAGTGAGGGGGCCTTTGCCTAGTACACTCATTTCATGAATATTATAAACAACAGATTCAACTGGGCTTCAGATGAGTCTCCCGTGAATTCCAGATTGGTGTGCAAATGAGTGTATGCGGCGAACTTCGCCCAATTCGACTCTAGCAGAACTGAGGGACTGCGTCTAACTGATAAACTTCATGAATGGCAAAACCGATCGTGGATTGACGAAAAGTTTTCAGAAACTTTATGGGCTATGTTACTTCAACAGTTTACTTATCTATTTTTAGCACAAAGACGGCAGAAGCGGCAACATCTCTTAGTAGGAGGTACAATCTACTTCTCAGAAAAATTTAACAGGCAATTGCACTGATTAAAATCTTTAGGCGTGAGGTTCCCGGGGGAGCATGGTTTCTTTTTAAGCCACTGTTTACATGGGCTTCTCTCCTTTTTATATACCGAACGATGCAAGCTCTTTGGCGAAAAACTGGGAAAACCGACGTTTAAACATAAAAACCTTTGACAAAGCAGTGGTCTGTTTACCGGTTGTTTTACTGTTCCGATGTGTAATTATTCGCATGAACTCTTTATCTGATGAGTTTTTCTAGCTTGTTCAGCTAATGTGTTGGAGAAATAGTGGCAAGCATTGACCGGTGATGGCTGCTAGGAAGGCAAACAAATGGTTAAGTGTCATCATGCACATACTGGTTTTTCTCAACTTTTGGTGGCTTTGCTCACAGAGGTGAGTCTACTCTAATCAGAACCACCGTGACCTTAGGGCCATAAGTGACATTTGCTAGCAATAATATGCTGGTTCCAAAAAAGGGACATCAAGTGACTAATAAGAGCCTCTTCGCCTGTCATGTTGAAGTCGTAATCGAGGAGATTCATAAGTTAACTCACCGAGGGATGACCGCCTTAAGTAACGTCTCAGACTGAATGACCATTTTAATGTCCGTGGTCTTTGCATCTAGTAACTAACGACAGAATCCATGGACCAGCTGAATGGCCCCAAACATTGTCAGTAATATGTCATATTCTAGGCTTCACACACAGCTTAGCGGAAATGGCTGCCGCTGAAACAAGAGTCAGAACTAGCGAAACCTGTAGTACCACTATATAAGCAGTTTTCGGGAAAACTAAGGCAGAAGTGAACAAAACAGCAAGCAACTAAAATCCGATAAAGCCGTCAGCAACGACCAATCTTCAAAACCGTAACAGCGGTCTCGTCTTACTCTAGTAAGACGAGTACCTAGGAAGACAGAATTACCATAGATTTGTGGCAACAACCAAATGCACTCTACTACCAAGCTTCACCAGGTATCTATTATAATAAATGGAGAAAAGCGAATGATTGTTCATTTACATTGCAGCCTTTTGAATAAAGCCGGCATTCAGATTTTTGGAACTCCCGTCTTCCGTCAGTCCGATCGACGGTCGCTGATGAGATCATTTAAAAAAGGAACATATATTACCGATGGCAACAAATTCCACCTATTCAACCAACTCACAGAAAGTTCTGTTCAATTTTGCCAGTTTCGTATGGAAATTTGAGGGTACTTCGTAATGCAGCAGTTACCTTAACTGGTCAAGCCTTCATTCACACGTTGCGTTCCCCTGAAGCGTCCTTCCAGGACTTGGAACAATGGGGAAATTCACCAATGAAAACAGAATAGTAGTCTAATGCAAACAGGTCGATGAATTATTTTACAACATTCCAGCTCTGTGTTTAAATCATCCGCTCCAAGTAGCAGTTTGCAAGCTTGATGCACACTTTTTGGATTTGAACCGATGGATAGATGTGATCTTGAGGACCAGGAATTTTTTAAAACACCCGACCATGTTACCGCAAGATCGTAACACTTTTGTGGATTACCGACAATCGCGCCAAAAAGAATGAGCAGTTCATAAATTTCGAATGAAATTCACCAATTTTCAATGTTTCTGACCTACCGCAAACACATCTGTGCGTGTGTATCGCTTTTGGTTTTTCCATGTAGCAATGTAAATGAGGTTTTCGGTCTGAAAACCGATACGTTCCACTCGCAGTCCAGCGATGAGAAGATGTGCAGCACAGAGTCAAGAGTGGGTGGCCTCCAGATCTGTGTGGATTAGTGATGAAACGGGATACCAGCTGTGCTGCTCCAGAACACCCGATATCATCACCTACTCATTAGGATAGGGGTATTTGATTATTTTTAGTTCTCATGCTCGGATGGAGATTTAGGAATATCCAAACGTTATTCTATTACACAAAATATATATGAATCGCACTGAGAAGATATGGAAAAAATGAATGGAGGCATAAGACAACTAAAAATCAAACTTGTGAGGTAGCAGGTAGCAAGGTGTGAGGATGTGCTAAGAGCTGTGATATATTTAACCCACCTAATATCGGTATTAGATAATACCCCATGTGGTTTTGATGAGTACCGCCCAAAGATCACTACCGCTTTTGTCCTGTTTTGGGCTTACTGGATACGCAACTCATGTAATGCTTTTGTCGCAGGCAACATCTTTTGCAACATTGCCTTTCTGCAGGTAGTGAAATCTGCAAAGCAGGAAGATATTGGCCCTGAATTACTGCCGTTTTTCATGCTAGGATCTTCGGCCATATCACGCTGTCACAGTCCGTTCGGAGTGTACAATCGTACTTTCGTGACACTAGTACACGTGGAGTTACAATCTACATCGATTTTATTATGTTAGGTAGTCATCCCCTATGCACCCGAGTTCTTGAGTCAGAATTAGTACAGCCTCTCAACTAGAACTTAAAATCATAATCGTTAAGGTCACACTTTTGAAGCAGCTTGCATCCTACCTACTTTTCTGCAATCTGCTACTTAAATGTCACTCCGTCAACGTGTACGCACGTATACACAACATTCAAACAGGTCTTTTTATTTTTGGGCACTTTTCCCGGTGAGCAGTGCCTTAATGAAACCATTCTGCTTTGTAAACACCCATTGGACCGAACAGTTTCACAAACGGTTTCAAAACCAGCCGAACTTCCTCTGCTTCCCATAGATGAACCGAATTTAGATGAACATATGAACATAACACATGAATGAACGTCCTCGAATAAGGCTGAAAAGCTCGTGCTTCCCATTCGGAACTCAGCTATATATCAACAATGCCATGCGTCCCAAACGAAGACGGGGCACGTTCGACGAAAGCCTCACGACCCAAGAAGTAGTCACTGGCCTGGAAACCAGTGCAATGGCTTGTCAGTATGTGGTCACCCGTTCCGATAGGAACCTCAACGATACACGCATATTATTCAAAAAAGATTAAAAAAAATCACACTATATCATTAATCTTGTTTTGATTCGGAATTTCGAACGTGTCGTCGGTGTTCGGTGTTTCGGTGATGCACATTGAACACGCGGGCCAGTCATCTGGACAGCCCGGAAGTTTCTGTAAATAAGACGTGTTAGGAGGATAGTGAATTGCCACCCATGGTGGGACCAAGACTTTCGGCTGTTTATATTAATGTCATAAAACCGCAGCTGACACTTTTCAGCTTCGTTGATTCGCCGTGGTCTAAGTGGATGGGCCAATACTACTATTTTTAAAGTATTTGCATGAAATTATCCGGCTGAATGACTTTGTTCGTCTGAACACGCCGAACCTGTTGTCGTAGGGAATTCACCACAGGACCACTGAATTGTTCGTTCCTCAAGGGGCACCTGTGAACAGCGTGAATGCACTCTGAGAGTTTCGGACAAAATGTACCAAATAGGTAAATAACACTTGCTGAACATCTGGGTTAGTGAAGTAAGCCTGCGAACTAAACAAAATGTTAGATCAGTGGGACTGCATTGTTCACCCGCGGAAGCTGGAATTTCACTACTGCCATATATATACATATAGTTATATCTAGACATTTAGAACGATATCTTATGGGATTTGTACGGTCTGTTGGATGGCCTGGTATCAATTTCAGGTCATGGTTCGTTGGTCTGCAGTAAACTGGTCTCAATTGAGCGAGAGACCTCTCCGGGAGGGAGACAATCTGGTGTACTGAAAATGTAACGGAACATAATACAACAGAATATATCGTGTATACTTGCATATCTAAAAGTTTCTCCTGATAAGTTTTCACAATAATCCATCGGTATCTGACTACGGCTTGTGCAAAGGTGTTTCGCGGAACGTCGCTTATCCTCTGAACGGCTATCTATTCAGCTCGAAAGACGTCAGAGTGAAAACGAACCTGCACAAATCAGAATCGTTTGCTGTTTTCTTTTGGATGAACGTGCCTTATTTGTACTTCTTGAAACAGAATTGCAGGGAATAACCATATCTGTGTCAGTACCCTCTCCTTCTGTTCTAAATACAGATACATTTAGAACACTGGTATAGTAATGGTCTGTTTCATCCAACCTAATGGTTGCGCAATACACTGTTATTCAGATTCCGTTTGCCTTGGCATCACCATGTCTATAGACTGGATCATCAGTAATGAGCTGAACGTTTGAGTTACCAAGGCAAGAGGTGTATTCGGTCACCATATAAATTCGTTTGGAGCAACTTCGATTCGTTCGTGGACACTACGGTTGAAATTTATCGGGCTGTGAGGCTGACTTAGCAACCTGAGCACTCTATCGAAGCCTCAGTGGGATGCCCGGTAGATATCTTTAAGCTAAACGGACGATGTATTACCCTATCTCAAACACACCATTTAAGTTCAATTGAAGAACATAGCGCTAACTCGAGGTTGGTCCAAATTGTGCTATTGCGACAGCCCACAGATGAAAGTGAAAAAAACTGCGATTTTTCTAGATATGCCACCCGAGAGGGTGGCCTTGCGGACTGTTATCTGCTTTCAAGAACAGCGTACTTGAATGCATAATGGTAGGGAGTCATTATTGAAAACTATACTTTTTCGAGTATAGTCGCGATCAGGTGGATCCCCAAAACTCAGGGACGGCGTCTGAATAGAGACGTTCTCACCAGAGTGTCTACTATAAAGCACAACAGAAGCACTAGTAAGACAGCTTTATCTTATTTTTCAATCAGTACCTGATAGACTATACCGTCACACCAGGGGATGAAAATCTCAGTGGTCATCCGATTGCTGGTCCGTCATCTGGTTATCCATTTCCTAAATGCACCTATATATATATATATATCCTATATATATCCTATATATCCTATATGCACCTTCCTAAGGCATTTTCATCTCAATTAAGGTGGTGGTAGTTACCCAAAGCTCTAAAAAATGATGGGAAACACCAGGGCTTCTAAATAAACAAACTAATGGCGTTGCTCATTACAATAACATCTTGCTTAGGATGACTGGTGACGTTCAAGGGGTGCACAGACGCACATCAATATTGCAAGCTTGCACACAAACTCACGCTTGTCTCCAAGGGAACTGCCTGTCACATCAAGGCTGCCCAAATCTATCAGTGGAAAATCTGTAATGCTTCTGTGAGACCCACATGCTCTACTCATTTATCGCCAGAAAAAGGCAAACGAAAATATTCCAACTTCAAAACTTTCCTGCCATACCAACATTATATAACATCATTTCACATCGGCTGAACAGTTTTTTTGTGAATTCCTTCCGAATAAAGAGAAAAGATCTGTACAGAAAATATGAAGTGGTCATTCAACAGCCCGAGTACAACTGAATTAAGAGCCACAGAACGGAGCTCAAACACCAACCCGTTGAGTTGTTACAAGCGTTGACCAAAAGAATTAGCCAATGTTCTGATTACATGGTTTGCTGAGATCGCCCTTTCATGAACTAAGTTTTATTTGTCAAGCTCATTTTGAAGTGCACACCCGGTAATCAATGGAGTCAAAATTGGTGTTTGAACATGGTGACTCATCAAAGCTAAATGGGGATCGATTGCCATACCAAGCAGCCTGTAAGTTTGCTCTGATTTGCGAAAATTTCTGACATTCACGTGTCTCATTCAAAAAGTTTGTATGAGGAAAAAGGAGTAAAGCGGCTCTTTCAATAAAGATGTTTTTAATCCGGGAACTCTCACACACGTTTATTCACAGGTGGCTAACATCCGAGGTGGGATCCCCGGTCAAAACTGGTTAGGCTTTTGGACACATGCACATATTAAGCCAAAATATCATTGGAGGCAGCAGTATCTGGTGCTATTTGGAAGTCCCGGATTCAGCTGTGGAACGGAGGAAATGAGAAATATTGGTATAATTAACAAAGGTTCAAACAAGATGGCATGTCACTCAAAGCCGGCAAAGAACATCTACTCATTTTCGAATTGCCAGCTTTACCTTTCGGCTCGCGTAACTTTTAACGTAGGAATACAACTCATCCATTATAATAATGAGCCAACGTTTTGGGGGACGGCACTGGCACACTTACAGACAGATGATCTGCTGGTATTGCAGCAGCTTTATGGATTGGGGAAAGGGAATTTCGTCCTGTTTGGAAAGTCAATCTATGCTGAAAAACCGAAGAAAAATGTACAGCTGTTTCCCTTCTTATCGAGAATCATCGGCTGTGAAAGTCTTACGAAACTCAGAAAGTTTCGAGCCCGCAACCTTCCGGCCAACTTTCTTCACATTACCATCGAAATGGATATTATCATTTCTGGGACGACCTGTTACGCGAGCGATAATTACTGGATGGAACTAAATAACCAAAGTTTGATTTTGTGTGGTAGGCAGGTGAGTGTGAGCTTACTGATAAACTTCGAAGCTTTCGATCCATGCAATTCCGCGGAATTTTGGGTGTACTGAGAGATTTGAATCCCCTCCAAATGTGCTTTCAACAACCATATGAGTAGTAAAGATCAACAATATACTGCGATATGGTTGTTAGTCTGTTTGCCAAGTTTGGTAGTTGGGTTGCAACCTTTCCGTTGGCAGTCATCAATGCACTAACGATGTTTCCTCACTTGGTGACAAAAAGCTTGCAATTCAGTTGTCGAGCTTGCAAGCAGGCTATGAACCATGAAGTACACCCGAGCTACCCGTGAAAGGAAGAAGGCCTTCGCCGCGGAGTTATTTATTAAAAAACACCAACTGAACAGTTAAAGACTATTGGACAGGAAAGGAAAACTCTCATATGTATCTTGTTTATAAAGCTGAATATACGTCTTCTTCCTGAAGGCGTCTTCTTGAACTTTCCTGGATATTCATTGACTACCACTCAAATGTAAAGGAATGCTACAAAGGCTATTCTACAAATTCCGTAATTAATTCCACTTTCCAATAGACGTGAAGTGGAGTTATGAGAAAACATATTACTCGCATGTCTCATTGGTAGTATCCCCTGTTACACTCCGCAACTGTGATATCCCAAGTATCAAGCCAAGTGAAACATGAGACTATCTCTGCGTAGTATATTCCCTTGTTAAGATACTCACTTGTTAACATGTGATTGGTAAACGAGTGTCGTTCGCCAATTATACACCTTCCACGTTTTCACTTTAATGTCTACCCCAACAATAAAACCATCCAACAGGAAAAAGCAGATAATTGAAAACGCAAAGCTGAGCGGGTCTGTGAGTTGGAATCCTTCCTCTCCTCCGTCTGAATGCCGTACAATGGGGGGCATAGGCACCGATAATTGTAACAAACCTTTCCCAAAAATGCTGTCAGCAGTGAGCTATCTTATTCAAATTGATGTATTTTAGTTCACTGTCACAGAAAGTATAGCCAAATCCAACATTTTGTAGTTCCGTGCTCTCAGCCAGCTGTGTTCTTTGAGATGGTGAAGTCCGTCCCGTAGCGTCTCACTTTTTCAAACGAGAGTAGTTCGCCCTTAAGGCATTTCCCTTCCATCCTCAGTTTTCAGGCTGTGAGTCTTAGAAGAAGTGCTTTTTGCTTTTTGTTGACCGGTCTCAACTGTGAACAGGGGCTTAGTCTGGGTGTTATATCCCGGAACTTCACTCACAGGGTCTAACCCACGGGGCAGATCTAATCTTAGATCAAAAGGAATAACTTACGGTAGTGTGCGTACTGTCATGTGCTGTGTAACAACAAAAGCTGTCTGAGCGATACCGGATTTTCAGAAATATATTCACTGCACTGGACAATGAACCAGCGTACACATCTAAACATTACTCAGTTGAGGCGTGCGGGCTTTCTGGCCTACCTTTCGTAAATCGTCATTCATTGGGAGAAACGGGTACTGCTCTATGGATATGAAGTTAGTAGTCGCCTGAAAAAACACCACATTGCTCGCGCATTCCCGCCGCAATGATCAATACGGCTTTACCTCAAAACCGCCTTGCAGTATGATCGCTGGTATTGACCAGAATAATTACTCTTCGTCAGACTTCTCCTTGTTGGAAGCAGTTGAAGTTAGAGGAACTGAATTCAAACCAGAGCATCATTAGAGTATGATGTCTCAACACCAGGAAACAATGTCCCTTATCTAGAGAGCCAACGTTTTTTGAGAAACATGCTCGACATATGAAGACTTTTATAGAATCTTATACAAACAGTATGAATCTTACACGGTGATTTGTCTGAGAGGAGCTTCCCGAAAAGAAGTCACCCCTCAGGAGAGTTCAAAGAAGGCGTAACCCATCAAAGTTTTTTTAATCTGTGAATAGGCCATCGCCAATCTCTTTGGAGATTCCACGAGTTTGTTTCAGGGAGCTGAATGTTCTTCCTGATCCATAGGAATATTTGAAGGCCGGAGAGCAACTCTGCATAAAAAAAGTTTGGGAAGCAATTAAATGCATTGACTCTCCCCAAACTGATAAAAACGTGGCTAAGCCAGCTGAATATCTTAATATCCGAAATCCTAATGCACTACTCATAAGGTTGCTGAAAATTCTTCGACAGCCCAAGACCGGTTTCGCCCTTCTTGGGGCTCATCAGGTAGGCGCAGTCCCCGAGTTTCCGTCAACCTTATGTTCTACTTGAACCCAAATTGGACTGTTTTCGAGAAATACCAAATTGATATGCAAATGAGTGTATTTCTCGAATCCGGAATCCTGTTTGTTGGAAAGTGCCCTAACATTTCAAGGGGTAGCAACCCGCCTAAGTCTATACTTTTCAGAGATGTTTCTTTGGCCCCTCGATTCAAAACTCAGTATTCTTGTTGTAGTTTGCCATCGCAGAATGTGCGCATTAAATAATAGTCCTGCTAGGCGACATTTGTTTTAGGTGAAAGTAGGCTGAACCGTCACTGATGGCAGTGTAACAGAAGTCAATGCTGGTGCTCAAGTGCCTCACAGCCATGAAAAGGAAACAATGGAGGTACCGAGTAAAAGCCAAGGGTTCTCGAGCGATCTGGAACAATGTGCCATGATTGATACCGGTGCAGCGTGCTTTACGAGACCCACTCAACCTCAGTTGTTTTCAGCTGAGACGTATAAGCATGCTCGCAATGGAGGTGGTTCCGGGCGACTGGAAACATCACAAACGAGAGATTCAGCTGGGTTCCAGGTGAGTCTCTTGCGAAACTAAATTGATTTGCAAATGAGTGTATTTATCAAAATCAGTCCAATTTGGGTTAAATTAAAATTAAATTAAGCTGCTGACGAATCTGATTTGCTTTATACTGACCATGCTAAAGTCGTCTAGCCAGTGAGTTCATTCAAAAACACTTGATCAAATGTGCGAAAACAGAAGACTAATAACTAGTCCTCCAGTACAACATAAGTTTCTCGCTACTGTTAAACCTGTTCCTTTCGGACACAAATCCAGAGAAATAAATGCGGCACATTTTAACAACGTCGGCTATGTCAACACGAAATTATATAATCATACAACAAAAGTTGAGTCTTGAAAAGCGACTATCGTTGAGTAATCTTTCCCGACCTCTGCAGAAAAATGGTTTTCGTCACAAATGGATGTGGATTTAAATTTAGGATGTCATTTATGCTAATACGAAATTAGATATGGATTGGTGCGCAAGTAACATCGCCTTTAAAAAAGGGAAAAAATAAGCAGAAAAGCAAAGCAGCTTTGACTGTTGAGGTCCCCGTGTAACTGGATTTGAAACAACAGCCAGTGTTTAGCATAAGTTGAGCAATAGTTACACCAGAGAATAAATGCATTCAGGGAGTGCTTAAAATTTTGTTTCAATTTTTCTGGAAGCTTTCAAAATTTTCGCTCGTTATTTTCAACATTTGGTGCAATTCCTGTGGAGCCCACATACTACTCACGCAGCAGGTCAGTCCACAAGGGAGGCATGGAAGCTTCAATGCTTGTGCGGCCTCTTTTCAAATGAGAATTCAGCTGTGTCCAAAATTAGTCGCATCAATTCCAGTTGGTCTCTCTCTCATCCTTGCTTGGTCTTCTACAAATTTCCCTTCCTTATGTAAGGAGTACTCCAGTCAAACTATAAAATCAGCAAACTTTAAGCAACCTGCCCAAAAGTAAAAGGCACTAAAGGTAACATCGGTGCTACATCTCGCTAAACTGGACATGTACTCAAGCTTTACTCGAATAAGGTTGGTTGCCTTGCTCTGGTCACATTTGACTATGATGAGCAATATCAGGAAAGACTAGATTTAGCATGACAGCGAGGTAAATGTATTGAGTTCTTGATGCTTTAACGGATTTCGCCATGGACAACGTGGTATATTTATTTTTCGTAATTTATCTCTCAGCTACGAATTACTTAACCTGGGTTGAGCTACAAAGGTCAAAATCTTTTACTAAAAAAATCGAAGCAATGAAGCTGGCTATGTGCACGTACATATCAATTTTAGTTCACCTAATTGTTACGTTTAAAAATGTTGAATTTTACACATTGCCATTTGAGTACATTACTTGCACTACAGCCTGCATTGCTTTGCGAAACCTAGATAAATTTAGAACGATGCAGTTCATTTAAAATCTCATTATTAAGTTAGTCACCTGAACGTGCGCATCCAAAAGGAATTCAGCGTAACGCAAAATTCCCACTATGACCCAGCCCAATTTCAACTATGTGTATTTTGAAAAATGGATTTTCTCTTTTCTCAACATGAACTCATTCGCCTATCACTTTTCAAAGTCACATAGAAGATGAGAAGTTGCAGTGCCACAGTTTTCGGTGATAATTTGGAATAAACATGTACTATTTATCCTTGGTTATTCTTCCTCTTGCAGCTAGAAAGTTGCGTCCAAATAAACAACATGTTTTCCCATGTATGGGATGACCGTGAACTGGCTATTTCCCTAAATGTGATTTCTTGGTCAACAAAAAACATCAAGTTGCTTAATATCCTGATGTGCACTAAATCTAATTTAGGCCATTTCGGTTTGGTCAGTGGTCAGTTATCAGCTGATCCGCGTTCACATCAGGATAGCCGGTCGAACGGGAAAGGTTGTATTCTCAACCGATGGCGCAACAATAGAACTGTATGTTGTGTATGTATAACGGATCACTAAAAGCTCAAATATCACGATATTTTCAGTATTTTACAAATATCATAAGACCTACGTGAGGTGAAGTGTGTCAACTGTACTAGTTTAGATGGTACTTTTTCGTTGAAATGCTCATCACATCTTAGCATGGAACATGGGCATCGATGGGTGCGATTTCCACTGCAGTGGTTGCTTCACAAATTTCACAAGTTCACGAAGACCCCAGTTCTTGGTACCTTGAATCTGTGATCCATTTGAATTTAAAGGCATCGGTTGCCACTGCGTTTGTCAGTAATCCAGCGATAGAGCATCCGCTAGTCGTGAACTCTCGTTGAATCCATTCAGTCCCTGCAATCTTCGGTTTTTCACAGTTTTACTGGAAACCAGCGAACCCAGAAATTGACTAATAGTCTGCTGTATTGCAACAGCTTGAAACAACGTGCACAAGACACATAATATGACAGTTCTTATTTGAGATGTGTGAAATGACCGATATGCAATGGGGCTACTCGTGGTTACATTCTGCATCATGCCGTAGGGGCACACACTCTTGTCATTTTATCCGACTCTCTGATTTCTTGTACTGAGAAGACAGTAGAGTTGAGTGAAGACGAGCCAAAAGTCTATCGTATAGTTTTATGGAATTTTTGCTAGTACGATGTATCCCGACAACCGTGCGGTCCCTTGCAGTTTGCTGCCTAATGGTGCACTGAGAGAACACGAAAATCCATTTTTGCTAGTACGATGTATCCCGACAACTGTGCGGTCCCTTGCAGTTTGCTGCCTAATAATGCACTGAGAGAACACGAAAATCTCAGACGTGTGTTCAGGTACGCTGGTTTCTCAGATGTCAAGAAAGACGTCCGCAGCGACTCGTCAGGTTTACCGAAACAGAAACATGGGCTACACAGAAACAGTAATCCTCCCAGAGGAAACAATTTCTGAGAAGAAGGGATACGTTTCAAGCATTTAGCATTATCGAGTTTTTGTAAGATATATGATCACCGTTTATGGGAGGTGGTTATGGTGGTTAGCAAACTAAATTTATTGAGACTGCATATTAACAAAGTAAAGCGCATATTCACAGAGTAGTTTGAAAATTTTTAAATGACGTTTTAAAAAAATGTGCCCCAACTGGTTTGCAGCGGAATCTTAATCAAAAGACAAAATAAAGTAGCACGCTAAACAGGCTCGATCAAAGAGCGAATGTGCGGGACAGCGATTTCCGGTAGTGAAACATCATTTGCATACAAACCAAGTTTACCTCAACAGAATGGTTGTTGCGGTTCAAACGAACCCACATTCACTCTGAATTTGAGGGCTGCAGTTTGGTTTCCTTTTTCTCTGTGTCACTCCGCCCACCAGGTGGACGTTTGGAAGGTAAATCGCTTGGTTGTACCGTTTCGGTTCCGGTGGTAGGGTAACCAGAATGAGCGGTCAACCGAACTAGCAGCACGTGCCCGTACACACACATCGACAGCGCGAACAATTCATTTTGCGGTACTTTCAGGTCATTGTCCCTTTCCCGGTAAGTCCGGTTGCGAGTTGTCAAATTTTGAGGCAGTGTACTGAACGGAAGCGTTTTCGGAGTGTTGCCTTTTAGCTGCAACTGTGTAGCTCTGACTTGAGGTTTTGAGCAGGGTAGCCTTATGATAATGAGGATGCTACTAATAAGAGTTAGATGGAAGCTAACCCGTACAATATTGGGATAAATTTGCGTTCCTCATATGGACAAGAGTTCTGTGCTAATCATGACAACCCGATGATTCTATAGCAATTTTGCGAGCCAGATATCATGATAAATTCAAATTTACTTGACAATCCCATAGTTGCTCACTCTTCGGTTGCTTTCTACAATGTATCCTCTGAGTGGGATTCATCACAAACCACATACTGATGAAAAATTTTTCACGTCATACTTCCATTTCTGTCCATCATTAAGGTTGTCGCATTTTCGTCTAGTTTCTAGTAGCTGGTTTCGAAGAAATGTAGAATTTATGTACTTGCACTTGAAGCATACATACTTCGGTTTAAATGAGCACTTAAAAGCATGTGTTTTGTTCTTGCTGCGTTCCCAAATTCTTCACACGAAAGTTGGCATTATGTTGCTTGAACTCAAATTTGACGGATCGGGAGTCTACAAGACTTGATACTAGAATGTCCACTTCCGGTGGTTTTGAGTCTCATACCGTTCACACAGGCATTTCTGCAGGTGTACCTGTTGATCATCAAGCATGAACAGTCAAAAAAGATGACATAAGTGGGTTCAATCTATCCCACCGCCAAAAATAGACATACTAAGCTATGTAGGATTCGGCTCTAAAGTTGTTTGCAAGGAAAAACCCATTTTCGGAGGGAAGAACTAAACACAAAGAACTAATCACAATGCTAGTTAGCCATCCACAGCCGAAAGGCTAAACGTTAAACCAGTGGCCGAAAGGTCGCGAGGTTGAAACCTAGTTTTGGGGGATGTGCACTACTGATGATTCTCAATAAGGAAGAAGCAACTTTATAATGTTTATCGACTTTTTTGTGTAGATTAGATCCACTGACAGGACGAAATATCAATTAAGTTCTTAGTAAATAAAGTGCATAGCCAGAATGAACCCACTGTCATCGAGATCTGTGAAGTTTGGTAACAGTACCATGTATCACTATGCACGGAGAAAAATAATGTCGTCTGGCACTTCCTCTGTACCAGAACGTTACAGTTAGCAGTTACCAGTTACCTAAAGTCAGACTCCGACAAACTACAGGTTATTGACCCATATGTGTGGTTATACTCCTGTCCTTTAACACTACACAAAAATGCACTTACAGCGGTATTTTGATCCGAAACCGATAGAGGAAATAAAAAACGTCTATCCAACGCTGGGCATTTAAGTACTATTTTCCGTAGAAGCATTCCTCTCCCTATACTAAAAAGTGTGGCGACAAAAGCTTGGAAGTTGATATTTTGTGGTTAGTTGCATGGGGCTTAACTTGGACAGTTCATTCGGAGTCTTAGCTTGACATAAAACAGAGACACATTATTCTGTAAATTTTCGAGAGTAGTTGACTGCAAAATCTCTCGAGGGCCACGGTCGTCTTCCATTCCAGGATTTTCACGGTTTTAACGCATTGTACCTGTCCGTATATACTGTACTTTTTCTAGGGTATTATAAGAGTGACTGTTGATAAGGACAAGTTTACAATTTTGAAATATGTGTAATAAATATCGTGTTTTATAAGGGTGTATTCGTGTATGAGTGTCTGAGTACGGTTGCTACTATTGCATGTCCCAAAATTTATTGTATTTACCCGTGCGAAATCCCACCACCTATTCCAGCCTTATTTATTCCTCTAACACGTCGGTTAAATGACTTTTTGACACGAAACCCATTGTGGTCCAAATTGGTGACACTGCTGCGAGTAAAATACATAGGCACGCACACATCTGTTGACCCACCGACCTACTCAATCAAACTCAGCAGGAGAGCTAATGGGCCGATTTATCAACCTAACAACAGGTTGGTTGCGGGAACAAATAATCTATGATGGTTCTGTTTAAACAAGGACATGGCCTGGAAGAAGCTGAGAATGCCTGCACTTGACAGCATGTTTGTACGCATTTCAACATACATGTGTGTCTTCGAGCACACAAGAAAGTGGAGTAGGAATCTGGGAAGAAAAGAAAATGGGAAGAACATACAAACAAATGTCAAACAGCAGGTGCACTGCCGTAATTTTTGGAAACTCACCAAATTACTGACGAGGTAGCGCATGTCATTACCACTTATCCATTGATGTGGTTGGTATCGGAAGCTAGGTTTGTTCCAAGCCACCTGCGGCTCGGGCTACAACTGCCCGCATTCTTCTTCCTCCATTTTCTTCCACCGTCATTAGTACCACTCCAAGTTTCCCATTTTGTCCGATGATGCGGGTGAACAAATATCTCGCATATGCAAGATTGATTACCATTCAAACAGTGCGCTTGCGCAGCAGCAGAAGGTGATCGGATGAGAAATTTTGGCACGATGGGAATGAGATTAATTGGAAAGGAGGTTGTCTGAGGAAAGGAAACCACTGTGATAAGTTTCTCCAAATGAACCAGTAGAAAAGCAGCTGCCTGCTAACAGCAGTTTATAAATGATAAGCTTGTGAACATACCGTTGTGTTATAGAGGAGAATGTTGGTAGCTCAGGTAGTATAGATGGTCGTTGGTCTGTTCGCTGAGCTGGACAATTTGATTGCAAACGTTTCATCACCAATCGAGGTGACATCATCAGTGCGTTGGTAGGGAGCGTGGTGGAGCGTAGCGATGGGTTGGTGGTTGTACTGCTCATTAAGCTGACGAGAACAACCCTGGAGACCCCACTACCAACCGAGAGGTTTCAGTGAACAAAATGTGGCGTTTGAACCTGCTTCCAAAAGACTAGGGGGTGCAGCTCTTTCAGTCTGACAGCATGGAAGCTAAATCGCCAAACTTTTGCAAAAAATTGTTTGAAGGCAAGGCAACCAAGCGAGATTATTATTAGTAGTAACTCCGAGCTTTTTCACATCAGTGGGCATCAGAAAATGAGTGGTATCGGCCATAAGCAATGACAAGTTGTTGATAAGATACTGGCTACGCGTAATAGAAAAGAGAGAGGAAATACTACCTTCGAATCGGAAACAGTAAAAAATAAACGCTCTCGGGATCACTCATTAAGTTCACTTAATCCCTTTTATAATACTTTGTGAACTTTTGAACCACGGTAGACGGTTTTACGGTTCTAACATCTTACGATCATACGATCTAACGACAGCCGATTTTGTTTTACAGAGGTAGAAGGAATCAGAAACAGATCAGCCATGAATATACAAAACCGAAAGAACAAGACAGGAATAGGGCTTTTTAAAAAGTCTGTTTTGAACGTGAGCACTTTTGATTATCCAGACATGTGAACTGAATTTGGTTAAGAAAAATATTCATTCCTAACTTTGATCAAACCTTGCTAGTTGTGTCCATCGGCGAGGGGGTGTAACAAGGCATCCACAAAATGTCGGTCCTCGCCATTCTTCTAAAAGCAGGGAAAACTAAAGGCAAAATGTATACGGCGGCATCCAGTACAACGAGCTTGAGTTTCCGGTGGTACTCACAAACAACCACTTAGGCTATCTGCCTTTGTGAAAAAAAGCAGTGTTCCAGCCCCGGAGCGCTTAGAAGTAAAAAGTCTGATTTTTTCAGATCATTTATAAATCTGACTGTTAAAATGGCCTGCAATTGGCTTGCAAAGCGGACCACTGAGTGCGACGCATATGTGCGAAATTTCGACCAAATGGTGGCTTTGGGGGCGGCGGAGTTCGCATGCTACAACTGGAAAGACAGAGTGCCCCGGCGTACACACATATGGTAGCTCTTTAAAGCTGTCAGCTGGGACGTCTCATCGATTACACAACCCACCATTTCACAGGGTACACTGATGAAAAGTGACATGACGCCAAGTGAAAATCTTTGCCTTCCGGTCGCACCCAACTCTTTAATTGCGTCAACTGAGGTAGCATTTGGTAACTACATGTCCAACCGTCGCCAGTTTTATGGCTGACTACTTAAAGAGTGTGTGATATGAAGTTTTCGATGCATCTAGTTGTGTCTAGTTATGTTTGTAGATCATTAATGTGCACTTCTGGAAAGCGTAATCCTAAGATATGGATGTCTTTACATAAGCTGGATTTACACTAAGCAAATTCCATTTCATTTCAAACCTGAGAGCCAAGAAGGCACTGGCTTTCCAGAATTGGAAATGATTAGGAATGCCAATGGCTGGCCTCAGAGTATATTGCAAGGGAGAAGTAATAATAAGTGGAAAGGAGTTAGTTCGTGTTTCTTGTTCTCTTTGTTTAACGAAGCGTTGATTATCCTAAGAAAGTGAACAACAAGGCATCAAATTTCTCTTGCATGGCACGTCACAATCTGAGTCATAATTCCTTAGGTACACCTCTGCTCAGCAGGACCAGCCGATCCGTATTGCTGAGAAAACCATACGACCAACAAGTTCAATATCACCCAAGAATAAACCGATCAGTAGCTTTATCTTTTAGAAGCGACCCTATAGCGGAACTAGTATTGCGGAAGTTTCAAAGGAGCAGAGAAGCGACCCTATAGCGGAACTAGTATTGTTAAAGTTTCAAAGGAGCATCAAAATGACCAGGAGGCAATATAGTTTATATCGATCGAACGTTATTATAAGTATACGATGAACAGATAGTCCGTCACAACATAAACGTGCTTTCCTGAGCAAGGAACAAGCTCTCTATACATGCGGCAAGCTGGGTATCCACTCTCCGTTTCTTATGCATTTCTGAATTTTACTAACCATGTTTGACTTGCGGAATCAGAAATTTACAGCCAGAGAACAACGCGAACAGCATACTCCACTGTGGTATGAAAGATCTCTTGCTATTTGAAACAAAAGCAGCTGGACCTACAACGTAGTGCAGTTGAAGAAAGCCTCCAGCTGTTGATAAGATGGTCTTCGATTTACTTATTTCCGGCAAACAACATCTGCTTGCACGATAGGGAGCAAGAGATTATTATGAAGCGAGATTATTGAGCCATCATTGCAGAGTGGTACTGGACTAAATGTGGGTGGCAGATGGCATTTGGACCGACGTATTTTAGGTAAGAGTAAGCAGAACCGCTGTTGTGGCAGATGGCATTTGGACCGACGTATTTTTAGTAAGAGTAATCAGAACCGCTGTTTTAAGGTCAACGAACGAGTGGTAAAGCCGGATGTCAGGAACTGGTTTATCGTAAGAGGTATTTCCTCACGGCTCGGTAGCGAGTTACTACCGTTTTACTTTCAGACTGGTGACGAGACCAAACTTATCAATACAATATGTACCAGAAAGCCATGAGCTGCAGGTTTACAGGACTAACAGAAGTATCATAATAGACTAGAAACATCACCATTTACAGTAACTTTTGGACCCCAACCATGTATCCGACACAAGTGCTAAATTGTGATTTTCACCCGTCATTTGCCATAGATCTACAACGATCTCAACGGTACATTCATGCCAAAGCAAATGGATTTCATTTCGCTTCAAATAAACAAGATAGATTAAGTTGAAGTGTCCTTTCATTTGCATGCTATTCATTGTATGCCCTGTCTATTGTGCTTGAAAGTAGCCGCACGCGAATGAGATATGCAGTTATTCGCTTAATACAACTCATTACAATCGAAGTAAAAGGGGACTAGAACTACTTGACCACACCTGTTAGAGTTGGAAAGACTAGGTTTCGGCGCCATTCCTTACTCTTGTTGGAGTTCACTCAAATGGGCAGCACCTGCTCAGTCTTTCCCCACGACAATCGGAATATCTCACTTACTTTCTAGTGTACCTCATACACATGCATGTACTGACCCTAATCGCTCGGCTCCAGAAATCGGGACAGTTTCGGTTTCCAGCCCAAAGAAATGGGTGCGTGTGTAACAGGAAGACATTCACCCTAGAAAGAAGGCTATTATGTCATAACATCAGAAAAATTTATTACGTTCAATTTTAACAGATTGGTTGACAAAATATAATTGCCTAGAGACCAATAAAAAGGGATGAAATAGAAATTTATTGCGAAAAAAACGGATGTTCAAACATTTGGGATATGGTGGCAAAGACCTTAGCAGAAATTAAAAAAAGCTCTGAAAGACGATTGAGTTTTCCAGCTACCGTCACCAGAAATGTCAAAGTCACATCGTGCACACTATTCTTCAGGCTTAAAACTTGGTTTGAATCAGCTGTTGCTTGGTTCAGACAATCTGAGTACCAGTGTATCGCCAGAATGTCTTATCTGAATACTCATGCATCCTCGTGAAAGACTTAACAACTACCTAATCACAGGAATCAGATTTGACCATATTTTTCCAAAACATATGGCTAGGTCTTGTAAGGTCCAGCAACGAGGCCTTTGTTTTCTGGATTCATTAAGTAGGAACTGAAAAGACAGGCATGTTCCCGTCTTCATCCGTTTTTCTGCAGAGCTCCCCATAGTACCACGTGACTGTCAACTGATTTGCACAGCTGGCAACCTACATTTAGGCGTAAATACTAGCGGTTTTTTTGGAAACCCCTTAAACTGCTAAACAGCAAATCTGATCGCTTTACTCCTACCTGAGGCATTCCAAGATGGACAGAACTCCAGATAATGACGGGCTTTTTGGGATCTTCCCAAGTCCAGACTTCTTGTTTCTTCGCGAAGTATTATCCAGTTTTTCAAAAGGTAGCAAGCATTTTAAGCAAGTATGTAGTAGAATATTCAGTTAGGTGAGAAACTTCAACACAAAAATCCTAAAGCGATTATGTGGCAAAAGTACTTCACCAAGTGTTCTTTGTTCTCACGAAGGTTTTTTGATGTTTGTACTCGACTGGTTGCTGTCCCAACTACATCAGTAGAAGCAGCTTAAATAGTATTCAACAGTCAACTTAACTTGACTTCTATGGTCTGTTGTGAATGTGACTACCTATGAGAGAAGCCTGTTTTCGAACAAGTAAAAATGAAGGACGACGATCATCTTAAATCTAGCTTAAAAGATATTCCGTATGGTTGTGATAAGCAGAAAATCATCTCTCCTAGGAACTGCATTCGTCTAAATTGTGTTTTCAGGTGAACCACTAGTTTTCCGTTTGTGCTGTCCTAGTATGGTTGAGTAATTTCGCTTGTAACATCTCCATCAAACTTGAACAGACCGTTGTTTGACAGATTCGTGTACCAGAGGTAAGGGTCAGAGTAACCTTCAACGGGCGAGGCGTGATGGTGCAAAACTGAACTGTCCTTGATAAAGGTTCCTCCATATTTACCTGGCCTTTGCGTATCAGTACTGCGTTTTCACAGTATGGATCTCTAACCCATAGAACTAGTGATATCAAATAAAACTATTTTGTATCCTTTAAGAAACACCACTTGCTCAGCTTCTGACTTGTACATGTTCTCTGTAAGTAAAAGTTGAGGTGCCATTCGGTACTTAACACCAGGTCCCTACCTCATTCACTTCTTTCTCTTCTTTTCACTTTAGGGCTTTAAATATAATTAGCTAAACTTTGTGGTTTTATGGCAATGAAGCATTGGGTTTTGAACACCGAAATTGATTTCTCCGACAACGGTCATGTTCTCCGGTGTAGATATGAAGTGTTTAAGGAAGTTTAGCAAGGACTTTGGGAGAGCACAATTAATGTGTCAGATTTCATGAGAACGGCTTCTCGGCTCATTACCTCCAAGTTCCATCTAGTGTAGCTTGCACACTGGGGTCTAAAATGTGTCTGACCAGTTAATATCGCGCAGGTGCCCAGCCAAGTTTGGCCTGCGGAACCATCAGAGCTCGGACCTAATAATTTGGTGATCAAAGTGCTCTGCTTTTCCTCAACGTGTGCCACTGTCACAAACCTGAGTAAGTTTTTGAATACTATATTGTAACAACTTCGCTAATCTAATTTTGTTCATGGAATGACTTATCCTAAAAACCATAAACCAGCGGCCGGTTTCATAGAAGTAATCTAAGGAACACTGAGAACACGCTGATCATACCTTCATTATATTTCTTTCTTGGATGTTATTGATAAGCCCTCATGTTCCTGTCAATCCAGCCATACACGTTCTGCCAAGCTTCTAAAAAAATTCGATCCACGCTATTCCGCACGAGTGAGGACCCAGTTGTTTACTGAGACAACCTGGTATTTTGCTTCACTTGTGAGAACCTTAACGAACGCCCAACTTGCAGATACCAGATAACCCTTTGTTGTGATAAATAATAATCAGTTCTAGTTGGTTGCTTATTCGGCTGAGGTAATAAGGCTCGAATTCAACCGATAGTTGACGTTCTAAAAGCGTGCGAATAATTGTTGATATACATGTCACTTATCTTGCGTTAGTGTGAGTATGATGTGTGGACATCATAGAACTGAATACAAGCGTTCTTCGTAGCATCGTGTGACCTATTTGGAGGTCTGACTAGACAGTGGTTCTCGTGAGAACCAATCACCCCACTATTTGGTGGTGTTTAAGCAGTGGAACTAAGAAGTGTTTAGTGTAACCTGACCAGACTGTGTTTGTTCGGATGATGCTCATGGTGCTTATTGCAACATTTCCAAACCTGTTTGGCTTGGGCGTATAAGGATAACCGCTGGGATGAGGGCTTTTTAAACCAGTGCAAAGTAGCAATCCTAAAAGCATCTGATGAAGGGCTGAGTTGCAGCATCCAAAATTTGGAATCCTGTTCGAGACACATAAGGCTCAACGGAAAGATTGGTTGACCATCGAACTGAAAAGCAAGTAAGAAAAACAAGTAATGAACAATCTGAGGGCTATCATGCTGAAACTGCTATAAACGAGTCAAGTGTATTAAAGAAAGTCATGCGAAAATTTAAACAATAAAACGCATGCTACGTTTTACAGCGTGGCAACGATTGATATCAATTCAGTCGTAGCTACTTTCAATAACGGAGACCGAATGGGAAAATATTCAGTTACTACGCGAATTCTTCAGTAGAATCCGAGTACATTTATGAACAGCATTCAGGAAGCAAGCGGTAAATCACGTAAACGTTAACCAGTTTACAATGGAGTTCACATAAACGACATTCGGAAGTAGTGAATAACACGCTTCACTTGTTCCGTCCTGTTTCCATTTTTTCACACAAAATTCGGATTTGACTTAGACCCGATTTCACCAAGCCCAAGTTACTCTGTGCCGCTTCTCGGTAAGAGGGTGGTCGAAAAGCGAGCAAACATCAAGCGCGTGGTCCATGATAAATTGGACCACTCAGCGGTCCAGACTGAACAGCAATCGGAATGGCGCCAATAGTAGGCATGGTTGGTTCAAGTTTGTTCATCGAAATGCATCCAGGCGTGAAGTACCGCCTTCATTGAGGATGTAGGGGGAATACAGTGGCCTAAGGTCCTGACATGTTTGGGAACTAACAAAGCATTTACCAGAAGTGGAAGAGGAAACGCAGTTCGGCAAGCTGCCGCTGAAAAATGATACCTTTCATTCTGCTAAGTGAAAAGTAGAAATTTCAGAGGTAACCTTACACACTCTACATTTCAGTCCGGAATCCTAACGAGGTCAACACATGACAATAATTTTATCTTGCGATATTTGGCGCAGTTAAAGAACTGTCAGTTCAGGATTTCATCCTGCGAATGGGCTCACAGTATAACGTATAGCCAAGAAGCATTGTGTAGCTGTTTCCTGTTTGCTGACAATCAGCGGCAGTGTGCAAATTGCAAAACTATTGGGAGATTTGAACCTGTTAATTTATGGTTTTTAAACGAAAGCCACACCAGTTGGCTACAAATGGTTAATATAAAAGCTGATGCAATGTAGAACCAACCCTTCTGTCCGGATGTTTATATCACATGACTAGATGTTAACTGGCTCTTCTAGTGACGACCAGTAAAGGTGCAGAGTACTTACAAACACCATAAGCATGTTAGTGCAAGGTCACCTTTTCAATTTGGAAGAAAATATCCAGGCAAAAAGGCATCATTCTGCGTTACAGTCTGGTATAAAATGCTAATGATCAAGTTTTCATATTTGGATTTTATCCATTATGTTGGACCTTACAAAATCAAGCCGCCATTATATACATCCTTCATTTATTCAACTTCCTTGCTCTCGAAGGTTTATCAGAACAAAAGGGTTGGACCACAACAAGTTGGTCTTTGCTCTCTTTGTAGGTCAGCTGTTAGTTCACAAGCTATAGGCATAAGCCCAAGACTCGGCTAATTACCTTAACGAAAAAAGAAATTTCGTCGAAACATAGGCAACCATTTCAGTGTAATGAAAACCGTTGTTGGCCAGCTGGGGGCAGGGAAGACCATTTGTTGACGAACTGTACTCATACCCAAACTAATTTGGTTTTAACTGGCAACTACACTTCATCCCATGTGACATTCTTCAACTTACCGTGCTGCATAAAGGCTGCTACATGTTTCAGCCGGCGCGGTATTAGCCACATCTTTGTATATTTTCTTCATAAGGTTGTTGGAACCTCTTCAACAGCAACTGACTGTTTTTCTCGCAGTTTCAGAATCTCAGTTGAATTTGTCACAGTTGAAGACAAGACGGGGTGCAGTTCGCTAAACTGGTGGTAATGGAAAAAAACTGAACCTCCCTTTTAGTGAGACAGTCTTCTTGCAGAACATTCAGCTGAAGAATATCATATAGCATAGACTCAACTGGGATTTAGGTGACTTCTATTAAAATCGAATTAGTTTTCAAATGGATGTATTTCGCATGCAGTCTAAAACGCTCACAAATGCCAATTCCGGGAACCACTTTGTTCCCGGACGCACTGGTTAGTGAAGATGTGGTATCCCCATATGAATAAAAATGCTAGGTGGCAAAGAAAAGGGACTAGGCTTCCAGATTTGGTTAAATACGATGATCTGAAAGCAAAACACCACAGCTATTTGCAAACCTAGTTTACATATCATGCTTTATCTTGGTTGTAGTTCACAGAGAAACTTTATCCCCAAAAGATGCTGCCAGAGTGTGGCAGTCCCCGGAGTCAAAGACAGTCTTAGAAACACAGCGACAATCAATGTTAACCACTGAGAACATTGGGAATTTATCAGCTTCCATCTGAGAAGTAGGCTGTGGTTGGAGCCCATTTACTCAACGTGAAACCCAGCTTAGGGTTGCAAATCCATCGGTCCGGGGTTTAGATAAACTACGGAAAACGAGGACGGGGAGCCCTATGAAGGCTGCTTTTTCTAAACTAGTTTCAAAACTGTCCCTCAAGGTGTTTGTGCACACCCCATTACTAAGTATCCATCCTTTGTTCCATGCCACCCCTGAATTTACTCTCAAGCTACTCACTTTTTTATTGCCGCTCACTTCAAAATTGCTGAATGGTTGAGAACGGAAAACAAGCGCTGCATTTTGTTCTCCATCCGATTCTCTTTTGTGCTTTGACTTCAGTGGTGGCTAGTTAAGTTATGGACTGCTCCTTTGATTTTTTCTGACCAGTCATCCGCTTTAAGCAGTAAAGTGCATAGGTAATTCTTGTTACGAAAGCTGTAGTATTCACTGTTTTACGGTCTCTCTGAATTATTGTCGTACCATATAGTATTCAGCACCTGGGATATGTTTGATCCGTGGCTGCTCAACTGGTTCTCTTCAGAATAGTAAAAAAGCGGCTTGTGTTCGTTCATAGGTTGGGATAAATATACTAGCAGTCTTGAAGTGTCTGAGCAAAGCCCATCTCACATGATGCAACCAGTTATTCGCTAGCTCAGTGTTTTCAGATCCTTTTTGTGTTGCGGTCTCTTCTCTTAAATGCCAAGCACGCCTTCGGTTAATTTGTCAAACTGGTAACTCGTGATGAATTTGACGCAACTTTTGTGGGTTCATGGAAAGCTCACAAAAATCGAATCGCTATACTTACGTAAATTGTACCGTGGTAAGAACAGAGCTGTTCAGTTCAAAAAACAATAGAAAGAGATTGTTGTTTGCGTTGGTAGCTTCTTGTCACATGCTTTGGGGAACTGAGAACAGTGACAGCAGCAGGACGGTATAGCATCCGCGCAAAAAACTCTGTTTTCTCCAATTCACCAGTAAGATTCACTGATGCGCTGTAATTAGCTTCAAAGAGCTGATTGTGAAACCAGACCCTAGAATGAGATGAGATGACGGCCAACCAACCAATCAAATCATAAGATCGCGTACGCTTGACCATGGACCAAATCCGATGATAAACCAAACTGGTTTGTTGTTAAGCCTGAAAAATACTTTACATGTTTGTTATCTACTATTTCTGGTGCTGATTTTCAATTAATTTGACGGACATTTACGCAGGTTACTTATGGTTTATCTCACGGCAAAAGTATTGACCTTGAGCGCCTGTTTTTGAGATTGTCAGTAGTTATTGCTATACCCGAAAGTTGGCCAGTCGATAAACTTTCATGTGACATCAAATAGCCCAGGTATAGACCACCATGTTTAGCAAGCCAAGTAAGAGGTGGCAGTAGTGGTCGGTTGGCAAGAGGACCAGCAGCACAAACCACGCACCACACAACATGGCTTAAACTCAAGTGAAAGAGTCTACTTGAATGAACCCGATCTGGGTTTTGTCCTTGGAGTCATCATCGTCATCACTGGCAGCAGTACTTTAGGAGTACATACTGTAACTTAACTGTCATAGGACTTTTATCCGTAAAGTTCGTGCCTGTATATAGGCTGAGGTATTTCCAGAACGTCCACGATTACACTGAAGGATGATTATAATCCTAAGATAAAGTTTTTGGATTGAAAGCCTGATTGTAAGGCAGTGATGGCTGTCTTGAGCACTCCACCCAACATAAAGGGTCGGAAGGCGGTGTTCGTTAGGCCTCTATCCACTGATCAGCCTGGTAGAGGATGCACTTTAGATATTGCATGGGCAGCTCAATAGTTTACTGAGGTACACAAGCCGTCGCACCACGATAAGGTCCAATCTTTTTGTGAAGCACTGTTGGAGTGACGACGCCCTGCTACAAAGCAATCAAGTTGTTGAAGTATGAAAGGGACAAAAACAATGATTGAATAGAATATCTATAGTTTCTTCAAGTGGGCTTGGTTGAACAACGTGTGCGTGAATTGCGCAGGTGCAAGTAGCTCGAGATACGATGCGATGGAAAAAATGGAGCATGTATGTGTATGGAATGTGGATTAAATGCAAGGAGCAATTGCACTCCAAAAGAGATTGTGGATCAGGCTTTAAAAGTACCCAGTGCCTCATGCAGTAAGCAGAAAATTTGAGCAAACACTGAATTTCCAATAGGTGTGTAAATTTCCTCATTTCAACTAAAAAGCTGGTTCGATTACTTTATTTGTATTCTTTATATTTTTGTATATATATAAATATATAATAATATATACATATAATATATATATATAATAAAATAAACATAATAATATATATAAATATATTTTGTATATTTTTATTTGTACGCCCATGCTGAGTAATATATCTGGCCTGCACAACTCGGCACCTATTTGACAGAATTTTCAAGCACAAACAAAGCCGTTTGAGAAATGAGCCAACCAGGAACGTGGCCCAGCCACCAGATTACCTCTGCAGGATCATTCAGAGTAAGTTACCGAGTACTATCAAACCGTTCTAAGACTGTACATCAAAGAGCATTGAAAAAGGTCCAGGCGATTATTATCCCGTTAGACGTCCGCTTTGTGGTTACTTTGGCTTAGACGTCGCGCTTCCCACTAAGCAGCTAATCAGATTTTGTTCTCGTTTTAAGTCTACTGTAAATCTTTTGGCATCCTTACAATCTATAGGATAGAATTTACCAACTGAATGTCATTAGAATGGGTAGACAGTGGACGGGCGGAATATGTTTCCGAATTACCAAAGTTTAACTGAGCAGGCAGCATCTTCCGAGGTTTGTTGCCGAGAATAGGAACAAAATTAACCCGGGGATTCCCAGATATCTTACGTTTATTTTTTACTACAAATGAAACTATTGCCGAGAGTCTGAGTAATGCTCAGTAGCTCGCGTATTACCAGTACAATACAATACAATACAATACAATAAAATACAATAATCATCTTAAGGTTTCCAGATCTGTTTCTTCCTGTAAATATATTCATTCATTCTACAATTCACCCGAGCACTTACAGTTCGTGGTTTTGTTTTCTTGTTCATTTGTGGGTCGAAGAAGATATCAGCCAAGGAACATGCTAGCAAAGAACTTGGGCGAGTATTTAAACGTCTAACCAATGGGCCGAAGTGAAATAACGATGAGTTGTTTTCACGGGACCTTCCAAACAGGCGATTATTACGAACAAATCAGGTTCATTCAATGCATGTCACAAAAAGTACTGTACACAGACACAATGCTCCTACCAGATAGGAGAAACTGGGATGGATGAGGTTTTTGGCCTCTTCATAAATGGCTTTCCTCTAGGAAGGGTTGACAGAAGAATCAAAAGAAAAGTGTTTTGGCTTTGAATGTTCTTCCTAGAAACAACCACTCTAGTGGATTACTGAAAGCTCCGTTTTTAGCGAAAACCAAATTGGCATACCAATTTGATTTTAACGGAAGACTCACTTGGAACCCAGCTGAATCTCTGGTTTTTGATGCTCAATCAAGTAACGGCTGATTTTTGATCGTACTACATCGTGTCTACAACACTTCACTAGGTACCACACTAACATATTTGTTTAGGAAGCTACTCCATCGAAAGGAATGCGTATTTCATTGTTCTGCTAGCTTTGCTTGTTAAACCAGACAGTGACCAATAAAACCAAGTTTGTTCGTGTCTAGATTCCAATAAAACTGTGCAAACTTCCAGTCCACTTGCACTGAAAGGTTATCAGTTTCTAAGATCATGAAGCTTACACACACGACCCTTATAATTGGCTCGGAGCGCCAATATTCACATGGTTTGCTTTCGGCTTGTCACATCTGGCTCGTATCAACACCATAATCCACGGTACGTTTGTGTGTGCCAGTGTGACATTCGGAGCGCAAGCACGCTTGGACAACAGTGGGTCGCAGGACAGGTTGGTGCGGTCACAAAAGGAATCTAACGTTGTCAAACATATCCCGCCCTATGGACAGGTGTGGAAACCACAGTTTCGTTCAGTTCCCTCCTCCTAATTGGGTCCACTGGATCGATATTCGACGAAAGATGAATTGTTTTCCGGTGCTACCTGTCAGCATCACATATTTCCAGATTATTTGCTGCTTTCCCAATGGTCTGAAATTACATTTTTTGCACGGCCATGGTTGATGTGGTGTTGATGGAAGCAAAAGGTCTTGACCATGATGCAGTTTTTATGTGTGCATCTCTGCACTATCCTAACGTAAAAGTCACACAAAGGTCTCAGAGTGACATTTTGTCCGGTATTTATGTTTAAACTGTGTTTTTACGGAGCAGCAATGTACAGAAATCGTGCGCTTGAATACCTCCTGATTGCATGGTAATTATCTTATTTAGGTTAATGAAAACTTGAAAATAAACGTAGGTGGAGTGTTGGTAACACGCAGTGTCTATAATGAATGGGTTCTTCTCTTTTGTTGTATGTGAGAGTTCGGGACGGGCAATTCATCGTTGTCTACGAATAGGGTCGGTTTTCTTTAATATCAGTATAGATCCTTGAGAAGCTGCACCTCTTACTGATTTCATTAAATATTTGCCCAGTATTTTTGTTGGTAAAAACACGGCGTGAGCAAAGGTAAACTTTTCGACAATCTTTCAGCTCAGACACTATATATATATAATACAAAGCAAATGTGGAGTTAGTCTGAAAGCAATTTTGTCCTTCACCCATTTTTGTCTGGTGAGAAGAAGAATACTGAAGATTACTGTTATTACGACAGCCCTTAAATTAACTTCAAAAGCTTTATTAGGTTTTCCGACCAGGATTTAACTAACTGAATAATATTTGAAAGTTTACGCGTCAACGCAACGGCCTACGGGGTAAATTGTAAATAGCTTGTTTGAGAGGTTCGCATTGGATGTGTTTCTTTGGAAACATATCCGGGTATCGCTTCCGTCTCAACATGTTCATAAGGAATTCTCTATCCTCCGCAAAGCTATCCGTAGGACAAATCTGAAGAAAAATCGTAGTGGTAAAATTACAAGTTTTGTTTGATTCTCGCTAGAACGAGGCTCTCAAAGTATATGTACGTCCGAGATAGCGAGGGCTTGCGATACACATTTCATCAAACATGGTTGTCATGTTTTCGAATCAACAATACACCAAGGAAGGACCGGGGTTTTTCCTGTTCGAGTTCAAAATGAATAGTTAGCAAACAACTCAATGTGAACCCATAACCGAACTCTACCAATTGAACGGAAGGAAATATTTTTCGTCCTACCGAAACTCACACGACTCTTTCGCGTAATTGCAGGACGTGTCTCCATATCACCTTCAATTAACCTCTACAGAGATTGATTTAGAAGGATAAACTAACGCCGTGAACTGGGCGACTGCTTGGAGCCTTTGCTAGAATGGCCAACTTGAGTAATTGGAGACTAAAAACAAAGCAATCTTGTTGACTTTATGCTTTGAGGATCGTTTAGATTATTCATACATGACCGAACCAATTAGGAGGTACTAACCCCAACTGCTTCAACACCTCATCGGATTTATAGGTAAATAGTTCTAGGAATTAACGCGCTGCTGACCATACTGCAATGTTCTTTTCTCTATATCTCCACTGGACGCCAGTAAACCTCTTTAGTCAAAATATTGCGCCTTTAAATGACTCCATGTTTGCGGTATGAAAATCATTTCCTGAAAAATGATTGTGACCAATTTCAAAACTTTATAAACTCGCGATGACTTCCAGGGACACATCAATTATCCCACTGATTCTTTACAAATCTTTCTTCATTTGATTCATTTAACACGCACAGGTTGTCCGCAGTATCGACTCTGTGTATTCATTCGCATCCCTGCAATAGGGTTGTCAGTCGGTTTGAGAATCCAACCCGCCAAATTCAAACAACATATGGACAGCCAAATTTTAATGCACCGCTGGAACAGATGAGGGTTCTTCCTCCATCTCATATACCATACTACACTCAACTTTATCATTCTATCGCTCTTCCTTATTTTCATTGCCGTGATAGCGGCCATGGGTAAAATTGAGCGTTGTAGCACAGTCCTCACCTAGAATGTTGCCTCCACTCATAGTTGTAAGAAGTTTTATAATGTTTTCTTGTACGCTCCGCAACTATTACAGAAATTCTATGGTGCCGAAAGGCCACTCCCCTGGACCTTTCAGCCGTCAAGGACCACATTCTCTTCGGAATCACCACCTCGTTTTTCACCTATCAGTTGTAGTAAAGTTTTGTGGGAACCATCGTGCTCATGAGTGTTTCGTTTGTTTACAGCACTGGACTTTCCTGATCCGGTACTGGAAGGAGACGAATCTGCGTGTATGAGGAGACGGAATGGGAAGCACCGGTCATGTATTACGGATAAAAGTGACAATACTGCTGCTACTGATGAGGACGGTGACAATGATGGATGAACACAAATGCAACATAAGGCCACGGAGAGAGGCGTTAGGTAGTCAAGGTCATTTTGCACGGTCGGAATCCACAGTAGCAGGTAGTGATGCAGTTAGCTGTGTGAAGTGGTGGGCGTCAGAAACAAAAAAATTATTTATCCATCAAGCGCAGGCTGACAACATCGAGTGACAGCTGAGATCTATTTTTGGCGCATCTGATGTTTGCATTCGAGTTAAGGACAATGAAGACCCTCAACCGAAGGGTTCGATCCACATATCTAGCCACAGGTTAGCTGTCATCGGCCTCCCATTACTAAAATAGTCTCAGTCATATCAAACAAATAGTCACACCTTTTTTAACCTGAATAATCTGGCGACACTTTGTTTAGTTCAGTGTATTCGCGACGCCCAATGGGTCTTGCTTAATCGGCTATGTTAAGTTCCCTTTATAAAACGTCTGATAAATCCTCTGATCGACGGAATGACCCATTGACAGGTGATCAGCTACATTAAAACTAGCCCTCCCCATGGTGTTAGCAAACACTACTTCAATTAGATACTGTCAGTTGCACGCTAAGATAAACTGAATATAGCTAACTAACTCGTCTATTACGTTCTTCAAATAAGTGTGTTACACAAAGTCGCTTCACGTTTCAGTTGGTACGATGTTGTAAATATGGTAGTACACTGTCCAGACGTAACACACTACTCACAATGTTGCTTAAGATTCGTCGACAGCCCGTGGCCGGTCTCATCTTCCTTAAGATTTATCAGTTTCGCGTATTCCTCGAGTTTCCGTCAATTTTATGTCCTACTTTAAACCTAATGGCCTTAGTTGCACACTGAACTGGGTCAAAACGAAGAGTATTCAGGGTTCTAGGAAGGTTCAGTGTATGTTCTGCGATTGGAAGGATATATCGCATATTTCGGGATTTAGGACCCACTCAGTTTCCAGCTGGCCCAATTCCAACAAAGAATGTTAAATATAATTGTTCGGGATGAGTGTGAGAGTTTGGATCTGTGCACCAACTCAACGACCTTCCTTGACCCTCCGCCGTTAGGAAACGGAATGATTTGATGAGCTGGAATGGTCCTCCGGAACAAGTAATCACATTAGGCACTTGTAAACTTGAATCAAAAATAGCAAATCGTGTAAGAACTAGAGAGCAAGCGTCTCTGAACTCTGGTAACCAGACGACTTACATTCTAAATACGTCCATAATGTCAAAGGCTGTTGCGAGTTTCAGGCCCTATTAGAGTGTAAAACGCTTGCCAGGAATGCTTTATGGGGCCCAACCATACAGCCCAACACCGAGGTCTATGTTGATGCAGGTGAAATTAGAAAAGATAGAGAGGACTGAACTATCAAAATCACCTTGGAGAAACAATACGTGAACGAAGCCTCCAGTAAAAAATTCTGCAAGTGATCGCGGGTGAGAGTATAGACCTGGTGAAAGAAAGATGCATCATTATCATGAAACCAGCAGTATCCAACAGAAATAGTTCAGCAGAATGAATACAAAAAGACTGCTGTATCTTTAGGCTAATTATGGCTAAGTTGTCGGACCCTGAAGAAAACGGCTTTCTAGTTTCAGCTTCTTTCTGGTTGAGAAAAGATAGGAATCATCTTCAGGAAAATTGGTGTCCTCCAAATTTAGTGATGGAGTCATTGGAGTTTGGAAGTTCAGAATCTCGGGTAACCTAGTTCCCGAGGACCAAATCTGACTGAAAGACGTATTGGAAGAATCAAAGGTCTGAAAAACCTAGGTAGAAATGGGATGTAATAAAAAAGGTGCTAAGAATAAGGTGGCAAACGGTCTTGTGACTTCTAGTGTTATAATGGAGATGGATTAATTTTTTTCTAAGGTAGCCGAAGTGAACTTAGCGGGATCAGAGACTAAGATAGACAGGGAGGTTTGCCTCATACAGAGCGTGACGTGTTCTGAGGTGAATTTAGAAGGATACGGTTTGTTTAAAAAGGATAGCGTCGGGAGGAATGTAAGAGGTGGTTTTGACTTGTATTATCGAATTTATTGTCACCCGAGTCAGATTTGTTCACTGGTGGTCAGCGTCGGCGCGAAGTATTATATTGGCTGTCGCATCAAACACCAGAGAGTTTACGCAGCATTCAGGTTGGTCTTCGGGTGGCTTAGTGGTAGAACAACTTCAAAAGTTGGTGTCTCATACATGTCACTTCATCCTGGGCGACTTTAGTTCTTATGCGGTGGACGGAGAGTTTAATTGTACTTCGAAGTCTGAACATTTCATTTGAACATAAGATTTTAAAACCATACTTCAGCGTGTCAAGTAGCCGACAGGACTGCAGCATAAAACCACTGAATGTGCCTGATTCAGTATTTTTGAATGCAAAGACCGGCTTGTGTGATCTGATCCATTCAGAACCCACGTGGAAGTGTACCGATATCTCCGACTCGTTCTGAGAAAGCTCGACCAGGTTCAACATTACTCAGGAGCGCGTAGGAGTACCTTGCGTGCAAACCTACAGGGACTCAAACAGGTGGCAGCTGAAACGGACTGAGAGTCTCCACTTGACGAAGAACTTGACTCTAATGAATAGGTTACGAGAACTAATCAAGAAGTTTGCGCTCTTTTTGATGAGACGTCATCCAGTACAGGCCCCTTAATAGATAGGCTTTGATTTTGGCGCCATACTTATAAAAACGCACAACGACTGAGGTGTTTATTGAAGACCATTCTAGATACAGAAAACCGTCGTAATTAAAAATTCTGTAGAAACCGTTTTCGTAGCCATAATATGATTCATTTTTATATTTTTGCCAGAACTAAATCGACAGGAGTTAAACCCATGCTTGAGAGGGAAGTTCGGTAGTGTCTGGTGAATTACCAACTGGTGAGTCTCACGTCTGCAGTCTGAAAATTGCTGGAAAGGCTCACAAAGAACAGAATCGAGCTTCATTTCCAAGTTGGTAGCATTAGCTCAGCTTAGTAGCATTGGTTCTAGAAAAGCAGAACGTCTATGTTTATTGTGTTGTCCGTCCTCTATAGTTGGACGCAGCAATGAAAGCTACCTACTACTTATGAAAAACCAAAACCAAGACGTTTGCTGCTCTAAGACCTTTTGTAGTCCATTAAGAACGCAAATTCGACCACTTGTGTTGTGCAACTAGACTGCCTCATCTCCATTTTTTCAATGATGAGTTCAAATTGTTCAAATTAATTCGGAGACGAAGGTCTGAAACAGTACTGAGCTTCAGGAAACTCTGATATTCTGAGAGGTCAACAACTTGAATCTTATCTCACCTAATAGCTACCGAATATCGGCTGATATATTTTACACCAGGAGGGTGCTGCGCGGTACGCACTGTCAAGAATTGCAATAGTATAACAATTGAGTTGAATGTACAATGCCTCAGAGGTATAGGTGTATTATTGGAGCAAGTGATACTGCTTTTGATACTGTGGTCGAGGAGCGTTAATGTGGAAAAGTAATCTGGGAAAGTGGTAGTAGCAAAAGATCTCAAGAAGCTTGAAAAATCGCTTGAACCCCGCTGGAGGGACAGCTCAGCGATGAGGAGACTTCATTGTAGTTAACCTATAGGTAATGAAACCTACAAAGAATCCTTCCACATTCTACCACAACTAAATGACTGACGGACTGATTGCTTGGTTGGTTTTATTGACTGATTAATTGATTGAGTGAGTGAGAACACCAATCCAGTTCCACAGAGGTTGGCTATATCCGCAACTTTACGGGTACCAGAACTAAACAAAACACCGTTACAATCAAATAAATGTGCAAATGAATGTGTTTTGCAAATTTCATTCAGTTTGGGTTTAAGCAAGACGTTAGTTTGACGGGGACCGTGAACTATGCCTATTTGATGGTCTTCAAGAAGGACGAAACCGGTCGCTGGCCGTAGACGACCGGACGATGTACAGCGGTATCTCGAATATCGTCACAACTGAAACATGAGGCTGCCCAAGCCTTACACAAGAGTGAACCAAAAGGTCAAGATTGTTGGAGAGAGCGGAAATAAAATGTCAGCAAGACTGCCAACTCGCTGAGTAAAAACGTTTTTGCTTTTAATGGTGGTTTTTAAGTTAGCTGTTTAACAATACGTGTTGGATACTTCCCATTTCTTTGTGCCCTGTACAAATTTCAGCAGTTAAGTTTCCTTTCCAGAAGTGTAGTTCCCGAATCCCTTCTGATGTTCAGAAAAACGCTCTTTCTGAGGTGAACAACGGCGACAACCCATTTTAAATTTTACTTCCAACTATCCTAGATCCAACAAATCCCCTTCTACCTTTCAGCCGTCTAACAGTTTTCTTCATTTTCCCATCAAACCTCCGAGTGGGTTTCGGTCACCTGTTGTGCTCAAGTATAAATTGTGGTTTCATTTAGGAAATTATTACATTTTTTTCTCTAACTTTACAAAGCAATTCGCAGAGACTGGCTCGCTGGGCCTCATCATCAAAATCTCCCTCGCCAACGACGTGTGTGGGGCTTTGGGAACGCGCTGTGTAATCTTTGTACTGAAACACCAAAGGCGTGGCTAAAAATTTGGGTACTAGCCATGAACAACATTGTTGATTGCCTGATGTTAGATACCACCTACAAGCTCCGTCAACAGTGCCCACGTAGGTAAACGCCGCGACCTTCTTACTGTGGATCAGTGGTTGTGGTCAGTAGCTACCCGGAACGTTATCGTAATTTACTCGCCGTTACAGGAAAAGCATTCACTGTAAAATAATTAGTAAATGGTGCGATTTTATGACAAATTAAATTGGCGCATGATTACATGTTGTGAAGGGCAGATTGGTGTAGTAAATTTCTTTGAACTTTCCGAAAATAGACATTTTTACTAAAATGACCGACGGAACATGAGCAACAACGACACATGAGGGAAAGATCTCGTTTGTATTTGAACAGCGTCCAGTTGGTTTTAATTCACTGAAGGACTGAGGATGTGGTGATTCACTACGCTCATGTTAGGTTTTCGAAAGACCAATCGTCCAAGACAAAAAATGGAGATTAAGAACACTGCGTTTGTTTTGGTGTTTTTGGGCGCATTCAACCCTTTTCGGCAGCAAAGCATCAGTGTTGAACACTGATGTCATGCCGTCCGTGATGATTATGATGAAAGTCCTATAGATCAATCCTGAGGTGGTACACTTATGGTTATCCGCAGTGCGTAAGAAGTCGCTTTGGGGGTCGGTTTCCCCGTCCCACATGTATTATCTCCCTACTCATCAATTTATTTAGAGCTTCAGCGAGGATCAGATTGGTTTACTCAACCTGGCCATACTAATGAAGACTAATTAAGGGGAACTGATGGTAGACCTGAGCCCGTGTGGTAGATCTACCCGTTTATCGCAATAAATAATATCATGTTATTTTTAAAGATGACACCAAACACAAACATTGAACTCATTTCACTCTGTTCGATTTTATTCATCAAGGCAATAGGTAGCTGAATTTTTACTTGATAATTTAAAATACCATCCGCATGGATACGATTTAGTTTCATAAACTCAATGACTGACACAATCGTTAATCCCTCAAACACCGTCACTCGCAGTGGAGTCGAAGTCACAACTATCTGGCGTTCAAACTGTACTCTGCTACGTCCTTTATGGCTATTTCGCCTAAACAACATCTAAACTAGATGCATAGATTTGCACCACACGTATACGGCCAGCCATCATTCCAAGTGCCAATCAAATTTTGTGAGCTACCGGGCTACATGATTATGAAACTGCAACCACAACAAACGGTTCAATGATGAACCCACAAATGCAGACCACGAAGCAGACATACTGGAAGTCAGTGCGGCTACCAATTGTAACCTGTCCGAACCTTCATTACACAATGGTGCCACGAATGTACTGTCACGAATGTAATGTGAGATACATAAATTTGATTGACAGATAAATGTACTGAGGTTTTGTTACTGAAACTAAGACGTTCACTACACATGACACTTATGATTCCTCTGCGCAAATAGCCTGTCTATTTTCTCCACAGAAAATTTTCCAAATATGAACTTGTTACTCCCTCAAAAATGTTACCTTCTCGCCAATAAAACCGGATTCACCTAGTTATTTAAGATCACCATAGTTTTGAAATAGCTTGCTTGGTAGCTAATTTGTCCAAACTAAACACAGTCGTCCACATTTTTAAATTTACACAGCTTCTTCTCTTGAATGCTTACAGTGTGATTGGGGAACAAATGGCACTATTTGGTTTGAAATGGCCAGTCAGTTGGCAGATATTTCGGCGGATGTCGGGACGGCATAGAAAGCCATTCACTGGATAACTTATACTTAAAGTGCGCATTTATAAGTAAAAAAGCTCTTCATTCGCTGCGAAGGATGGCCGTAACTGACAGCCACGAAGTGAATGGATGGTGTGATACTTTTGCTGATGTTGGTATGCGCAAGGCATTTTATATCATTCATCGGCGAACTTTATTGCTTTGTAAATTTCTGAATAATAAATAGGTAAATTTCTTTTTTTTTCGGCTCCGCTGTCCAACGTTTTAAGGATTATTGAGGAAGTGTGGGGTGCTTGCATGCACATTTTAATCAGTCGAGATGTGCCAGCAACTGTTGTAATGGGCAGTGACATTTAGCCCAAAGTGGAAAGGTTAAACACATCCCAATGGTTAAAAGGGGAGGGGGACTTCAATAGGCTAGGACAGAAAAAGACAAACGTTCACACTCGACGGACTTTTGTCCGTCCATGTTAGATGTTCTTGAGTTCTTATTCCAGAGCAGCAGAGTCAGAATATCATTACCGAGGTCGTTGGTTAGCTTTAGGTTAGTCTAGGGTTTTGTTAGAAACTCGTTGATGGAAAAGTCCCTGAAAAGCTGACATTTAGCTCAGCCGCAAAAACAGTTCACTGTTTGAGATGTCCTTTAAAATATCCTCTGCAAAGTTTCGTCAAAATAAGGCAACCATCATTCCAAGTGCTTTCTGCCTACTATCTAAATTTACCCTCTCACTATATTTACATAGATTGTGCAGGTTCTGCGCGCCTCGTTTTATTTCTAATGCACCGGCTACCATACTAGCCCTGAGAATTAGCACGCTTAGGGCCGGAAGTGATTCAATTTTTTAGCCATCTTATTCAGGACAGAATCGTGTTTTTCTGCTTTGAAGATGCGAATACAGAGGTGCAAATAAACAGCGATGATATCAGAGGAATACCCGATTGAACCTGAACTCCAACAAAGGATTGGTTAACTGATTTCATTTAGACTGAGACTTGCTTACGTGACACTGAGCCCAGAATTTTATCTCACAGTAGAGTACTGGCATGACTACAAGTGCGGCGTACTGAATGGAATAGCGTAACTTTCCTTTAGTTTTCGATAGGGCACTGTTCCGTAGGTTGATGGAAGCTCTTGGACAGAGCATAAGTGGCTTCTCGTGCTGGAGTTCGGACTAGTCCCCCAATCCTAAACAGTCCATGTTTGTAGGTGGACGTTAAAGTGGTACTGTGTGCAGCTGAACACCTGTATACAGACCAAGTGAAACATGAGGTGGCCTGGTGCAGCACATTCAGTTGCTTGAAAACATCATAAGCGAGATATTCAACTGGGCTTTAGGCGAGTTTCCCGTCAAAACAAAACTGGCATGCAACTGAGTGTATCACGCTAAAAAACCGAGAAGTTGTTCGAGAGGGATCAAAGTAAATTTCTCGTTTATATTGCTCTCTTATGGAGCGTGTTAGGAGACTTACACGGAATTGATTTTAGTCTTACGTTATCTTTGTTTTAGCATGCAAGTAAGTATTTGCTCCACATACTTCCAGCTTGATTTTAAGTGCAAGACAATACCGATGGAAATTCGTTGCTGATGGGACCCAAAAACATGAAACAGTCAGTTAACTGTTGAGGGGAACAGTAACGTATGAATATTTTGTATGTCAGCCCAACTGAAATAGGAAGCCTAAATTGTACAGCATGTTCTGTTGAAGAATATCACCATTAAGAGAGACTGACTTGTTTTTCAATTAAGTTACACTTTGAATCACCTTATTTTACAAATGAACACCTTCAGCTGGAGACGGATCATTGAATTCTGCAACCAGAAAATCTAACGAGCTAGCCTTGTTGAAACACGTAACATGAGTTTGGACATGTTTTTGCCTGTTGTCAATCAAAGAGATTCTTTGTCTGCCAGGCTAACAGTTTGGAAAAGCTTATAACTCAACCGAAAGAATTGTGACTTGTGAATGTCAATTCAGGAAAATGACTTTTTTGGGTTAAAAACCGCTTGTTTTTATTTGTAAAGCTACTTAGATTGGCTTCGGCAGCATAAAGACGGTTCTCAAGAAAATTAGAAACAAAAGAACGGTTTTTGGAGGGAAATGTTTTTCGAAATCACTGGTAGCATTATATATGCAGACTACAGTTCTAGCGAAATCCGAGCAAAATGCATAGTCTTGCAATAGAATGCTGTATGATATGCTTTGCAGAGTAGTTGGGCTCAATATGTTACTCTCCTATTCCATTCCAAGTCATTGTTCATCCGTCACTTCCTCCTGCATCCTTCCACGATTGGGTGACCATAAAGTGGTATTTGAGTGTGCGTACATTTACAGGTGCACAGCGATGCTGGTCAGCGCAGTTAGTTGCAAAGTCCATTAGCGATCGGACTCGCATGTTGTTCGAATGCTGTTCACTAATGCTGCCACCACAACAGCCTGTTGTGTTTTTGTTGTTGTCATTCGCATTTTAGCTCCCACACAAGCAGCCACCATTTGTGCAAGTTGACATCGTGGTGATGGTGATGCTTTTTTCTGTGGGGATGGAGGACGGCAGGATAGATTTTGTTGTATTGTTGTCACTATCGTTGTTGCTTCGACGTTCTGCGTACGCAAGCACATTTGTCCGACAAGTTGCGGCCGGCAATTTGTTTTTTGGCCAAAATGACAACTGGTGTGGTAAGGATTCTTGTTTAGTGCATGCATGTATTAGCTGCTTGATATCCAAAATGCATTTGCTTCTCCCCTCACGTTCACTCATTTATTTTGTGGTTCATGCAAAAATCTGGGACATCGGCAGAGCAAAGCAGTTAGCTTTGTGCCATGAAGTATGTACACAGGTGTAAAAAAACACCAGTAGGCAATGGGAACTACTTATGGTTCTACCTACCTTCGGATATAGCATGTGACCAAGTAAACTCAGCTCCAAATTACGGATAGTGGTCAGTCGGTTTGTCAGGCTATACCACTGACAGTACATCCGTTGTCACGCTGGTTACATGAACCCAGAGTGGGCATTTGTGCAGGAGTACTGCGTGGTCGCCATTTCAGCTGATGTTGAGCTTCGCGGTTGTTTGAAGCTCCATAATACTGCACACAGTCTGAAATACAACCTTAGAAGAAGCAATCGGTTTCATTGAGTTTGGCCGTAATTTCTGTGGACAAACAATGTTTTTCGTACTATCACTTAGCATACTGTATGGTCATATCACATTAGGAGGTGCCATATGGGGGGACGTTAAACGATAGGAGTATTGCCGCAGGTAAGGGTTAATACTTCATCTGTAGGTTTCATGTTTCCGCGAACTTATCCACTCAGTAGATCCTTTGACACACTTCTTCATGTAAAAATTTCAAGACTGTTCAAAGTATGGTGAAATCTAACTAAACAACTCGATATGAGAACTACTTCTGGGAGTAAAACCAACACTTTAAAAATGACAGAAAAAGGACTAAAAAATAGCACGATTGGTGAGTTTATCCAACGAGGTAAATGACCAAATACTGAACGCAAATGCAATTTGTGGGTGAAAAACTGTTCTATTTAGGACAACTACCGGTTAATTATGTACACTTTTGGCTACACGCCTCGTAACTCCTGCAACTTGGACCTAGAAGCAAAACGACAAACATTATACTCACTGCCTCCAATCAGCTTGCCACTTTTGGAACACGTGAGACTACAGTTCTAGCGAAATCCGAGCAAAATGCATAGTCTTGCAATAGAATGCTGTATGATATGCTTTGCAGAGTAGTTGGGCTCAATATGTTACTCTCCTATTCCATTCCAAGTCATTGTTCATCCGTCACTTCCTCCTGCATCCTTCCACGATTGGGTGACCATAAAGTGGTATTTGAGTGTGCGTACATTTACAGGTGCACAGCGATGCTGGTCAGCGCAGTTAGTTGCAAAGTCCATTAGCGATCGGACTCGCATGTTGTTCGAATGCTGTTCACTAATGCTGCCACCACAACAGCCTGTTGTGTTTTTGTTGTTGTCATTCGCATTTTAGCTCCCACACAAGCAGCCACCATTTGTGCAAGTTGACATCGTGGTGATGGTGATGCTTTTTTCTGTGGGGATGGAGGACGGCAGGATAGATTTTGTTGTATTGTTGTCACTATCGTTGTTGCTTCGACGTTCTGCGTACGCAAGCACATTTGTCCGACAAGTTGCGGCCGGCAATTTGTTTTTTGGCCAAAATGACAACTGGTGTGGTAAGGATTCTTGTTTAGTGCATGCATGTATTAGCTGCTTGATATCCAAAATGCATTTGCTTCTCCCCTCACGTTCACTCATTTATTTTGTGGTTCATGCAAAAATCTGGGACATCGGCAGAGCAAAGCAGTTAGCTTTGTGCCATGAAGTATGTACACAGGTGTAAAAAAACACCAGTAGGCAATGGGAACTACTTATGGTTCTACCTACCTTCGGATATAGCATGTGACCAAGTAAACTCAGCTCCAAATTACGGATAGTGGTCAGTCGGTTTGTCAGGCTATACCACTGACAGTACATCCGTTGTCACGCTGGTTACATGAACCCAGAGTGGGCATTTGTGCAGGAGTACTGCGTGGTCGCCATTTCAGCTGATGTTGAGCTTCGCGGTTGTTTGAAGCTCCATAATACTGCACACAGTCTGAAATACAACCTTAGAAGAAGCAATCGGTTTCATTGAGTTTGGCCGTAATTTCTGTGGACAAACAATGTTTTTCGTACTATCACTTAGCATACTGTATGGTCATATCACATTAGGAGGTGCCATATGGGGGGACGTTAAACGATAGGAGTATTGCCGCAGGTAAGGGTTAATACTTCATCTGTAGGTTTCATGTTTCCGCGAACTTATCCACTCAGTAGATCCTTTGACACACTTCTTCATGTAAAAATTTCAAGACTGTTCAAAGTATGGTGAAATCTAACTAAACAACTCGATATGAGAACTACTTCTGGGAGTAAAACCAACACTTTAAAAATGACAGAAAAAGGACTAAAAAATAGCACGATTGGTGAGTTTATCCAACGAGGTAAATGACCAAATACTGAACGCAAATGCAATTTGTGGGTGAAAAACTGTTCTATTTAGGACAACTACCGGTTAATTATGTACACTTTTGGCTACACGCCTCGTAACTCCTGCAACTTGGACCTAGAAGCAAAACGACAAACATTATACTCACTGCCTCCAATCAGCTTGCCACTTTTGGAACACGTGTGTCTCCAATTAAAAAGAAAATCATTTCCTTCTTTCCTAGAAATAACAATAGAAGTAGGTTAAGTACGAGTGCTTTTCTGCAGCTTGGCATCCTTCTGAGAAATAGTTGATGAAATCCAGTCACAAAAATTGATCCTTTAAAAGCTTTAATTATCTCACTTTGGACGGCTCAGGCGAAGCAAGCCCAGAACTTGGTATGATTTTTAGAACTTTTGTGCACTCAAATTCACCGAAATTGAGAGAGTAGGAAATTAATGGCATACCTGACCTAAATTGAGCAAACAACTGGCAAAATCATTCAGTAAATATTGTTTTCATGAGACATGCGTAGCCACACCTGAATGCCACTTGCCCCGTAAGTATTCTTACTTAATGAGTACAGTGCTCCTCTTTTGGGGGAAACGGTCAAGCTGGTCACACAAAATGTTTCAAACTTGGAATTACTGTTTAGTTGCAGGGTTAATGTAAATCCAAGTGTTCCGAAAAAGTTACTCTGTAGCCCAGCGAATTGTTACGGTTGTGAAGCACTATGAGTTTTCACCTTACCCTTTAACTAGTGGTGTTAGTTTTCCCCAAGCCTTTTCACAAAACCACACCCTAGAATACCTAAGAAGAAAGTCTTTTCAAGCAACCGAAAAGAAGTTTGCTTCAAAAGAGACCGTTACCACCTTTCAGATGAGGAATCCAAAAATGTTCTCTTCTGCTGGTCTACGGCAAATGCTTGTGATATTCACAGGTTGAGTTCTTGCGCTGGATGTTTCTTGTTAAAAGATTCATTACCAGACGTGAACCAAGCCCTGAACCCATTATTCGGCTCACCCTTTACATCACTTTGCCCTGTTTATTTCAGCTATCTGCTAAACTAACTAGGACAAGTTTTTCGGTTTTTGAGAGTGCTAGTCGAAAATCACTAAGGTTAAAACTCATTTAACCCCTTGTATTTGAGCATACTTTGGAACAAGAAAGTGCTATCGACATTAAGTCTAGAAGGTAGTAGTATCCTGCCACGCTCATCCTACTTGGTTCTGCAGAAGTGGAGGAAAATGAACCATAACCCCGAAGCGACAACAAAGATGTACTGTTGGTTGTGTTCGGTTTCTGCTGTTTTGTAGACGAAACAGAAAACATAGGTCGTCAAACTTAACACTCATGTGACTGATACGTTTTGTGCGACTGTAAAATTGTTGTTCAGTTATTGCATCCAGTCAGGTTTCTAATTGTAAGGGAATTCTGAAGCATCAGAAAAATTTCAGTCTTAGGGTTAGAAGGTCTCGGATAAACAGGGAAAAGTAGTTCGCGAGTATACACCAGAATGAGCCCAGATTGATTCTGTGTTAACGTGTGCTACAAGTTTGTTAAAATGTGAACTTCTTTTTCATTTGGGGGGACGGTGTTTTGAAGATCGATAAAAATCCATATTCTGGTCATTATTAATTTTTTGCAATTCAATTCACACGAATCCTGAAGAGGCAAAATTTCACATCGGTTAACAGAGATTTTCAGATGGTCAGTGAGGAATTCCTCCTGTCTCTGAAGTCAATTGAAAAATTGAGAATTATTGTGCTGCTGTTTCTCCTTCCTTTGGGCTCATCAGCAGTACACGTCTGACAAAACTCCAGAAAGTTTCGAACCTTGAACCTTTCGGCCAATGGTTGAACACTTAACCCTAAGGCCGAGAGGGGCTGATCACTGGCCTGATTAGCTCGTAGACTTCAGATTTGTTGAGCATCCTGCAACACAGTTCTGCGGAGTAAAATTCCCCTTGGTCGGCTTTGACATGCGCTTCAGGAAAAAGGGATCCACTTCTAGGGTAATGGTCAACCCATCCTAGAGTTTAACATGATATGCATGTTTATGTTTGAAGGTTTATGGTTAGAGTTTACGTTTAAAGCAAAATGACATTCAGATTTTGTCAGGGCCGGGATCTTTAGGAGGAGAGAAGGCCAATCACCGCACCTAAAGTGTAACTAGGACCAAGCAATGAGGATAAATAACAGTGGGGCAAGATTGCTACAGCTCGTGTGATTTAACGACATATCGTCCTGCTATCTGCTATCGTCACGACGAACATGGAATCGTCAGAGGGGAAAGACAACCAGCAGGATGACGAAACTGTGGAAATCAATATTCGGATGACGGTGTAGCTTGTCAATGAAACCAAAGATGTCACGGTATTAAATCTGTGGCGTGAAACTTATGAGGCGAATTCGACATACTGACCGAGAACAAACTGGGCTGCATTTGGGCACATTTAGTCTGGGTTTTCGTACAAAAGGTAGCACTAAACTTGGCATCGTGATTTTCTGAAAGCAATTCGGTTCGGGGTATCCAATGAGAATAGTGTCTTCCTGGAACAAAAGCGAGTCCCGAGTTTTGCGATGAGCAGTGCGGAGTAGGTCTGGTTTGGCGTTGCAGTTCGATACAGCCAGAATAGTGTACCTCAGTATTCTGTTGGTTGACCGCATGGCGAAGTGGACCAGGTTGTAAAATGTTCACAGACAGAAGTCTCAGGGAAGTTTATTTATTTGGACTTCAAAGGTTTCTACATTCGGAAAGAGATGAAAATTACTTGTGTTACAGTTGGCAACCGAAAGATCACAACCAACGCAAAAACCAGCTGAAGTTTCCAAAATGCACCTTTTACCTAGTTGTTTACAGCGGTCCAGAAACTAAATAAGAAATCCGCAACTTGCGGACTAAAATTCCTCTCCACTGGGACCTTTCCGTCGAAATTTTGCTCACCACTGAAAGGATTCGTACCACCAGTGCAGCGTACATAACAATTAAACGGACTTGACGTTTCAGCTTGTGAAACCTTTAACACCAAACGGAGTTCCCGTTCATGCCCTCACGAAGTTTCCGAATGAAGTTACAGTTTCAACTCACTATTGGCTTTTGCACATACTCATTCGCGTGTTTCTTTTTAGCAGCGTGCCCGCTTTTTGCGGGACCGTGTGCTGATCATAACAAATAAGTATCTTACAGTTTCGTAACTCTGTGTCAAACTGGTCTGGCTCAGGTTGAATAGCTGAACAAAAAATAGATTGAATCCGACGAGCCTTCGTTACTCTGGCCAACAATTTTGTGATTACACGGCTTGTGTATTAGTACAATTGGAGCCATTCTTACAGGCCGGTAATACAATTTTCTCAAGGTATGTAGGATCACATTGTTATTTTTCTCACCGACTGTAGATATCGAGCAAAGAATACACGCTTCAGTTGTTGCTAGTGATCGATTGTGAAACGATTTTCTAGTGGTTTGTGTCGGAAGATTGCACAATTTTAGGCACTTGACAGTATATAGTTTATGTCAGTATATGTTAGAGCGCAAACTTCGACAAAGTAACTAAAAGTCGTGTGAAGGTGATAGTTTGGACTTAATGCATTTAATATGGATATTTTAGCTAAATAACTGCTGTACTTGTGTGCACATAAGTGTGTGTGGTTTGAATAGATGGTTTTTCCAGGAAATAGCACGGGTACCTAAACAGTGTTTTCATCTGACTTATTTGGGGACATAGTTGGGCAAGCTCAGTTTCCACGGACCGGTTTTCAGCCCACCGAATTTATCACCTCAAAAACAGAGTCACTTCCGAACACCAATCAGTCTGCTGTGCACTGCTTACTTAGCTTGTGTTAAATTTAAGATAACTGAACCGTGGTCATAGTTTATGTGCTCCAAGTTTGATGGACATTTTTACTTCGCCTGTTAATCCAATACCGGACAGTTGGCCGTGTGATGTTCCGTTAAAATAGAATATGCGGCTCGGATACACGAGGATGACTGACAAGATCCGAACTAACTCGAACTGAACTCCCATGGAAAACATGAGAAACGGCGAAGCGTTTACCATGTGAACCCAACAAACCGGGCGCCATCCACCATCAATTTATCAGTAAAAGTTTGCAAACTGCTCTGTGCCTTACCTCATTCCATCATTTATTCGAGAATCCACAGAACAACATTACTGCGGCTTATATGTGACTAATTGTGGGGGCTGTATTTTGCACGTATTCAATATTTCATTCTTTTATGTGTGAAGCTCGATAGTAACTGAATAAGCTTGTAATTTGCTGAAAAGACTGCAGGTTTGCATGGATCAAACAGCGAGCTTACAGTTCCGTTTTAGCAGTTCATCTCAGAAGTGGAAACCGTTGATTTGAGGCCATTTACTAGACCAGCTGTCAAATATATCACACTGACTTTGAAGAATTTCATGAAGTTGTAGTTCGACGAATACCATGGCACTTGTGGAGATATTTTGAAACCCAATAGTCTTTGAAATACCCGCCGTATGTGCACCGTTAACATAGCACAAATCGTTGGTACACAGTCGAATGCTTCCCTGTAGACAATTGACAAGGCTCCATTTGTTCAGGACAAACACATAGTACCCATTCAAAGGCGCATTGTCTCACCTCATTATTTTTAACTTGCTGTAACATGGTAGGGCATTATCTCTTGTGTCTGCCGCACGTAACCATAACGACGCAATGATTATGACAGCCTGCTCACCGCTGAAACGGTTTCGAAAAAGTACCAAGCTTAGCTAGAAAATTAAAAGTCAAATTACCTATGGAAGTCGCTGTTGCAAACAAAGCTCAGCTGGCAAACCCAGGGGATGACTTTTATTCGGTTTGAATGGGAACTCCATCACTTCCTTTAACTTGCTTTTGAGAAAAGAGAGATTGGGCTATGAGGTCCTCTGGTGATCAGCAAATGTGGGCAGAGTGAAAAACACAACTTTTCCCTGCCTACTCTGGCGTTCAATTTTACTGGACCCGGTATGCCCAAAATGGTTTCTGATGCTTTTGCTAATCTTGTAAAGTCCGGAGTGCTGCTGACTTCCCATCCTGAGAAAGAACGAAGATCCCACCGGAGATGATCTGCGCGTAAGATTAAATGAAGATACCTGACATGTCGTGTTTACTTTAGTGAAGCAACGCGACAACTAATAGTACATGACGTAGAATGTCATCTACCTGTCTACATATGCAGCAAAAAGTGAACGAAAACAGGATGTGTTCACATGAGAAGGACTTGACCGTCACATCTCAAACGTAATTTCCTCTCTGGGTTAGCCTCTTCTAAGGTACACTGCGCGATACAGAGAATTGCCTTTATGTGAACTCTTCCAAGGTGTTCTATTTTGAGCGTGGCTTGTCTACAAATTTGCAAACGCTACCAAACTGAAACCGTTTTCTTCCTGTGTAGGCCAACATGGATGCAGCGCCGTTCTTCTACGTAATGCTGTTGAAGGCAAAACATTGCAAACAAACAGCGAGGCTCAGTGGGCAGACAAACGACTATATGAATAAATTAAAGGCACTGAGATCTTGTTTAAACAAAATGCGATTTCACCCTTGCTACACAGTACTTGTGTAGCAAGTCAAACTTTTTACCGACCAATTTCTACCTGGATTGCGAGCTGGGACACAACACATGCTGGCTAAAATGTCCCGTAAACTCCACCCTACAGCGGCATCAACAGGTACATATCGCCTTAATTGCCTTACTCTGACGCATGAAAAGCCATGTGCTTCAAATGTCAGCTGATACCTGGTCACATATGCACCACCGTTATTTCTTGAATGACAACTACGCCAGCTGGTTGTGTTGATTCATTCGTGTTCCATCGGCAAAACAGCGCTGTCGAGACAGAAAGTATGTTTTGAGTTCACTCAACACATTCAGTGTCATAGCAAGTTGACCTATTTTCTCGTCAATCCTGCTGGCATTTTGTTTGGTCAGGCAAGGAAAGAAATAGTCTATCCGTCCACTTCGATCGTAGATTATAGTTATGATAGACCCAACTTGACCGCTAGGTCGGCGTAAAAAAATCATCCTTCTCCTAATGCTCAGGATGAAACAGGTGGTCCGGACTCAAACATCTTTACTCTTTTGATATGCCTAGACTGTGTCCTACATCATCGTGTTTGTTTAGTGACACGCATGAAGCTTAGCTTCACTTCGGATGTAGGATGACTTACTGCCATCCGTGTGGGTTGCTTTCGTACAATTGTCAATGAAGCATTTGTTCAGATTTAGTGCCGATAAATTACCACGGCTTGTAGGACAACAGGAGAAAGAAAGTAAGACTGTTATCTATCGTAATGAAAACATTTCTTCTGAAAAAAAGTATATCAGGAAATTACATATTTAGAGCAGGTTTTAATTCGATCATGGAAGCTAAGCCGCGATTCTCAGTTCATCTGGAAAGAATCCATGGCAAAAAGCCAGCCAATAAACGCACCGCAACACGAGAAGTCAAATGAAAAACTTGACCGTCCATCAAACATAAAAGTAGCCGCTCCTAATTTTTGTCATCTTTAGTAGCGTCTTCACACTGGAAACAGCTATATTGGTTGTCTTCCTCTGCACGACTCTTTTTTCAAAAATCTGATTGCAGTGGTTTCTACTGTTGAAATCATCCGAGTACGGCATCCGTTAGGGTAAATTTTGCGCGCTTAGTAAATTAAACTTTGTGCTTTTGTGGCCATTCTGCATCAGATACTCTGGGAATGAACCACTAAATGTTTTCACTGTAAGCTTGTCGCGAAAACGCTGCAAAGTATTTCGTAATTTGTTTAAAGGAAGCCATAGTATTGAAACTTTAAAAAAAACTGTTGAGAAAACAGCACAGAACCCGAAAAATCACCACTTCATAGGAGTGCATTTTCCGTTCAGGTGTACTTGAATTTAGTTAATCCTCGAAATGAACGCACCACTATGGCGAATATGGTTCAATACTGACCTGCACGTGCACATGTAAAAATTTCTATGCATTCCAAATTAGAGTAGTCGGTTAGATTGTCACTCATTTTTGAAAGATTCGATTAGAACGCTGTTGCACTGACGTGCATCAGACTAAATCACTTTATGCATATAAGGGTTTGAAAATGTGAATTTGCGCACACACGTGTAAAGACATTATAAATCTAGCGGAGTTTAATCCATTTCTGAGTGCAAAGTTGAGGTTAAAATTCCCACTCTTCGAGAATTAATAATAGTTTTAGTTTACAATGTAGACTTGATTAGGACAGATTTTAAATATCAGCCGTTGACTGGTTGAGATCAAAAACCCATAATGTTATTAGGGGGCACTGGACGAGGTGCGGAGAGGGCAAATTAGATTAACGATTAAGCCAAGAGGAAAAAAAGGAAGTACATTGAGAAAGTAGACTACATGGGATATTTTTTGCCTATTGGCCCTGCGAACTAAGAGGAAATGACCGTGAAGTAGCTAAATTCTGATCAGCTTTCGAAACCTTTTGGGATTCAGGCAACAACAGCAGTGTATCGGCTAAATTGAGCTTGATCTAGTGACTTCAAGATGGTTTATATTTTTTTTCTTTTTGATTGCGATAAATAGCTTTAAACTCCACAAACCCAAAACAAATGAAATTAAAATATTATGAGCACTAGTGACCAACGGCTCAATCCCTCTTTTGTGATGCTCTCCGAATTATGGTGCTGTTCCAACTGATACACTACGCGAGATATCGAAGCCTGTTTTCTTGATGTAACAAATCGGTAACAATCGGTAATCGATTGCTAAGAAGTCTTCAGCAACACTAAAAGTGGTAAGTTGTGCCAAAAAAGAACAGCAATCAGCAGCTGTTGACAATACTTACGGGAGGAACTTATCTTTATGAAGCTATTGCAATGGGTCCTAAGCTTGTTGGGAAGGAAGACAATATTTTTGGGAATAAGTTCGTGTAATGGAAACGATATTCAGTTTGGTGCGGAAAGGTGTGTAACTGGACAGCTGCGGAAACAAAAGAATAACAATAAAGGAAGTCTATTTATCTATGTGGAGGCCATCTCTAGCTATGGACCAAATTTGGTGTTCCTCAGTGGTCTTTAGATGGATGATAAGTTACCTGATCAGTTGTTTGATGTCTGATTGTGAGGCAAGCCGCTCGAAACACCCAAATAAAAGGCCATTTGATTGTTGCTCTCTACAACTAACAGATGATGGGACCGAAATGCTTTGTACGGATGAGCTATTCCTTATCAAAAATCAGGTATGTATTGACCGAGCTTTGTCATGAAAAATGCAATCAACTGCTGATGACATCGGATTCAGGTTGCTTTCCGCCGCACACTGACTAATTAGGCAAGGGTAAGGTAAGACTCAAACATTGGCACATCGCCACAAAAGATAGCGCTTCAAAATATACATCGAACTATCATTCATCAGCTTCACGAGTTGCCTATTGGAGTCATGTTCCCAACCTCACTAGCGCGCAACCAGTAGAAGAATTTTCAAATGACCGATCTGACGTACACGCAGACGGTGCTCACCAGCGTTAGCAGTAATCCTTCTCCATTTCGGGAGCCGAATGCAACCTTTTTAAAGAGTTTTGCGCTTTATAACATGCTGTCTGATGAGTGATGGTGAGGGATAACTTCCAGTGCCTGCAGCTTACGAGTAATCCGATGAGGATTTTCTGATGAGGAGGATTTCGGGGTAAATGCATTCAATAGCAGTTTTTTTCATCTATCAGAATTTAGCTTACTTCTGTCTGAGAGGTCCAATTTTAGGCCGTTAATTTGTGACAGCATTTGACAAACTCGTTGCCCCTGTTGTAAGAAATGACAGGAACAAATAACTTGAAAATTGTCCGCTCCCTTCGAATGCTTCAGCTAGCTGGAACCGGAGAGGTATTCAATAGTGCTGAGCTGTTAGACAGTCGTATTTCTTCCTTCACGCTACATACACTTGAACTTCCGATTTCAAAAAATTCTGGAGCTTCTCTTTAGCACAACAGACTGAAATGGAAACAATGTGCATTCTGTGAAAACGGAAGAAAAATCCAAAATTCTAAATGGGTTGTCTGTATTCGAACCACCAACCTTTAGCTTAGCTAACGTGCCTCGACATTCATTCATTAGGCACTGTAAGTCTCGGTCAGAATGATCCCGCCATCTATATTAGCAGCGTTGCCCTTTGCGTTATACTCTTGAATTCTCTTGATTGCATGCCGTTTGACCATTCCGCCAGACCGATAGAGAAGATTACTTGACTCGTTCGTTTGGTTTATAGTTTATTATAGGTTTAGTATATTATTAGTTAATATTAGGTATTATTAGGTATTATTAGGTATTATTATTAGTATTAGGTATAGTTTATTATTATTATTATATTATTATTATATATTATCATTATATATAGGTCTAAGTAGAGTAATGTTTATCCTAAGGAAGCGTACTCGATTCCACTCTGTTCACAACAGAAGAGTGGTATTGTGATATGATGGGTCAAAAGTTTACACAAATATTTTGGTAGCAGATACAATAAATACACCGCCATAACGTTCGACACATTGTGAGCATACTAGCTTACACCAAGTCTTCTTTCTGAGAACCATTTGATATATTTGCGCCAAATGTTAACAGACAGTATAAAAGCTAGCGACTGAAGTTGTATTTCGTTTTTGGACTACATCCATACATGTTCTTATTGAAAGGACTGGGTCCTACAAACTAGACCGATACTTCGTGCTGTGTTTTACGGCCTTCATGGCAGATACTTGAATGTTACCTGGTGTAGGACTCCCATTTATCTATAACCGCAATGGAATTAGATCCACTGCAGACCATTACACACTGGTATATACCTATAACATTATTCGGGAAACGTGTGGTTTTCTTCCGGAGGAACTATGGCGGTCTGTTATGCATAATTATTTTTCCCTGAAAGGTTTTTTTATCAAATCATGTTTAAAAAAGCAACTAATAGCAGTCCATTTTTAATGGTAACCACTCCCAGAGGTAGTTTAATCAAGCAGGAGAATCGTATGTTAAAGATAACAGACAGAAAAGAAAAACCCAAAGCCTTCCAATACAGATATATATATATATGTATACGTATATAATTCCCTTCGAGCAAGTCCTTCCAAATAGAGGCAGCCACAATGCTGCCTTTATTTCATTTAAATTCTATAGGTTTTAGGTTGAAATTGAAGACATGTCCAAGGAAAGAACCTGTGCTCCCCAGAAAGACGGCTCAAAATCTGTCCAACAGACCGCATAAAAAGACCAGGATGTCCCATTAGTGCACGAAGATAGCATTTTTTATAAAACCACCCAGGACAGAGCTAAAACTTGTCTCATTTTGGTGGTTGAGAGTCCTACACCAGGATTCTTATTTGTATTACCCACGGAGAATGCAGTTTCATCAGACACACTAGCATCCAAAGAGGCCCATTTTTGTGGGTCCTTTAAAGCAGAGACATAAGGGCTTGTGCATTTTTCTTCCTAGATAGCTCGTGTCAAACGAGTGATTAAAACTAGTCTGATTTAGACTGTGATTTTCCTAAGCAGACCACCGAACTCTTGATCTCTCTTAAGAGTTCACTTCAAAACGCCGGCCAAAATTGTTTCCCTGCTAGTTGGCCTTTTCTTGTAGAACTTTCGAAGGTGCTTTCAGGGTTTGACGCTTTTTCGTTTTTTGTCAAGTGACTTCGTCTTGGCTAGTAAGTGCCGCGCAATTCATAGTTTTCTAAGCTCCGGTAAATTAGTACACTTTTACAGATGAAATGTTCTTGAGGCATTTTAGAGGGTACAAATGGTTGTGGGTAGTGGGCAAGGAGGTTTTTAGCTAAGGTTGCTGTATTAACAATAGGTTCCATCTGGATTGTCTGTACGAGAGAGCAAGCAGTATTTTTTTCTTCGAGAAGGAAGTTCACTCCTGATTACCCTTCGTATAAATAATCCATGCTTTGGATGATACTCAAAGGATGTAACAGATGAAGTTACAAAACAACAGACTCTGGTGATCCAGGTGACTCAGAACCCTGGACACGAATATTGCCTGATGGTGCCACATTTTTCACAGTAGTTGTACGACCTTTTGAACGTATAAGGCACTTTCAGGCACCTTTGAAGCCATAGATGGCCTTTCGTGGACAGGCTTTCATCAGGGGGAGACTAAGTCCTAGAAAGAATCACATTTCTTTGAATTACTGATGCTTCCTTCGTCTACTTCGGTCCTCTCGGAATAGACCGCCTTGCAGAACCAACCAATTAAGGTCTCTTCCAAGATGAGGTATACCCTAAGAGGTATACTCTAAGACAGACAGAATTTATTTGGAGAGCGTGAAATATGAAGTGATAATATGACGCGATATTACTCCGTTACATCAAGCATTACATTCTATTTATATTCGTCTGTTATATTGTTTGAATGGTTCTACCTGGTTGTGGAAAAACCGTTCAAGCTGGTAAACACACATTTACCAAATAAAAGTAGAATTTCGCAGCTAAACTGTATCAGCGTCTTATCGGCAGTTAAGCACATGCACGTATTACTGGTGTATTGTTATCAATGAAGATGATGATGATTTATCGGCAACGGTTTCATTTTTAAAGCAGTGATGAACTGTGATCTCCAAAGGTATATACTGGGAGTAGCAAACTGCAATCCTCAAGAACAGTCATACCAGTTGGTCACAGGTGACTCAATTAAACCCCTTCTGAATCTCTCGCAAATGTTATTATACAACTGAATTTGCTACACAAAAACCATTTCGTGTTTTACTTGGTAAAATATTTGAGATGTCACAGTATATTTTCTTGATAGAATGTACTACGCAGTCCATGATCGGTTTCACCCTTCATGGAGATCATCACTTAGGTGCAGTCTCCTAGTTTCCGTCAACTTTATGTTCTATGTGAACATGAAGCGGAATCAGTGCCGGAAATACACCCATCCTGGAAGATTTAGCTAAATCGCAGCTAAATCCCTCGCTTATGGTATTCCTCAGCCCAATTCGTGTTCTGTCAGGAAAATTTAATGCAATATCTCACGTATTACACCAAGTAAATCATTAGAGAGATCTTGTGCAGTGATTTCGGTTAACGAAAAACATCAGGAGAGATTTTGTTGGGATTCGGTTCAATCTCTCGTTAAACCCAAATTGGTTTGTAAATGGGTGTATTCTGTAAATTGCGTCCAATTTGGACTCAGACGGAACACAATGATGACGCATACTTGAGGACTGCACATACCTGATGATCCTTAAGAAGTACTAAACCGGTCACGGGCCTTTCGGTATTTTCAAGCAAACTTATAAGCAGTGTGTTCCGACGTATTATGGTGGTTATTGTACTGCCCCGTCATATCATCATCAAATAATTGGTCTTCGCTGTTTTCAGCTTATTCACTATTTCGTCAAAAATTTTATCAGCAAATTTATTGTGAAACAATCGGTTCACTGCCATTCGACCCAGTAGTACCTATGCATGCGGTTTGTCTCTTGTTGCATCGCCACCGCAATGATTTATTGCAAATGCAACCTGATCCAACTGAATTGGTCCTCAAAAGCGAATCGGTCATCTTTGACTATTGGATTTTCGTCTGCACCACACACTGTGTAGTTGCCTGTCTGCTTATGTTCCGCATACGGAAGCCAATGGTGCATAAATCACTCGAGTGTTGCGCAAGCGAAAATGCAGCCAAGTTATCAGTTTACACCATTTGATGCAAACTCACTGTTCACCATGCCTGAATGTTTCTACTGGTTTCGTCTTGTTTCGAGTGTTACTGTAACGTGCCTGTCAGGTGTCGGAAGTAAGTTGTCAGGCCTCGTTCTCGACTATCCGTATTCTCTCCTCATCCCGCTTTCCCACGATTGTGCGTTTTCCCTTCTGGTCGTCCTGCGATTCTAGACCGGCTTTCTGTGGGATTGACTTGCGAATCATTTTCTTGACTTCTAGCCTATTGGTGTGTGCGTCAGGGCTTATACTCGATCCCTCAGTCAAGCACGTCAAGCATGCAACCACAACTCCCAGGCCTACATAGACAAACACACGTACTGTTGTAAGCCACAGTTGTCTTTTCCACCAATCATCACATTCCAATTTCCCGAGTGCTGCCGCGCTATGCTTTCACTTTTGGCAGTTCATCAAACTGTGTGCTTTTGCAACTCACACATGCACAAACAAACACGTGTATGGCACAGACACACGAACGCGCGCATGCACGCGCAACCTCTAGTGGTCCACGTAGAACAGCTAAATTCATACATGTTACCCCCACGTCAACCTTACCACAGCGTCTAGCCACTAATGGTTTGTGGGGGTGGTGGGCAACAGATCGGTGTACTACTGCTGCTACTACTGCTCTGTCGTGTGGTGTTGGTTGACCAACCACTGAACGAGAGCATCGGTAAAGAATGAATATATTATAATAAATTTCTACAGTCGCTATTTCGCACCATATTAGAATCAGATCAACTCTGACCAAGAAGCTGGTCTTACCGCTTGAAGTCTATGGTACATTAAATCCGGACTGTTTCTTGATCCGCTTCCCAGCACTGTGATTTGAAACACTCACATTAGACAAGCACCTTACAACGGTACCACACAGTTTGAGCTATGTCAGATATTCTGTTGGCTGAGTACACTCTAAAAAGAGCCCTTCGTGAACACACCACAGATTTGATCCCAACAACCAATCCACATATCCTCTGTACTCCGTTGCCGAAGCATTGGCGATCAAACAAATCGTTACCAAGTCAATTTCGTGTGGTCAGTTTGACCAATATTCCCGACGGGACCAGAGTCAGTGTGACAGCAGGGAATGAGGAGCGTCCGTATGCCGAGCTCAAAAATCCTGTCACTATAATGCACGCAAACGAAGCGCGGTTCAGCGATTTGCGATTCCTCGGCAGAAGTGGAAGAGGTGAGTGGTGCTTAACTTTAGTCTAAGAACATTTTGTTACGCAATAATCTGCGGAAGTAATCGATGATAGTGTCGTACTGCAAGCCGCAAGAATACACCGGTAGTGCAGTCGTGGCCCAATCTGACGGTCATTAACTTGAATAATGAGTGGCTGGGTTACAGTCGTATGGAGTTGCCTGAACAACAGTACAAGTATAAAACTTTACAGGCAGAGACCAAATCTGAGCACTTTGGTATCTGTGAAGTAATAGTCAACACTTCGAAGTGTGATAAATTCTTCACTGACTTCCATACTTATCAGGAGCACTGTTCTTGTTAAACATATAAATCCCCTGGACAGTTTACCTATTTACTGGGTTATAACTAAATCAGAATACTTTTAAGGCAGGATAAAACAGCGCTTCCATAATAATGTAGCTCCCAGCTGCATCCGCTAACTTTTTCTGGAGATTTTTCGTTGTCAAGAAAGTCAGAAAGTCATCTGAAGATTTCGCATCGACTGGGCGAACCGCGTCTGTGGAGAAAGATGCTTAAATGCGATGTGAACTATGGTACCTGGGACCACATTTCCGATATACGAGAGGCTTACACAGGCACTTTCGGACAGACTCTCGATCCACTGTATTGATCAGGTATCTGATGACTGGGAATTGACTTGTTTTTACGGAGCACATTGGCAGAGATAATTGTCTTTCCTATGGGATAAAGATTTGTGCCTGCTTTCGGAAGTCACCAGGTTACAACTTTCAGCTTAAATAATCCCTGTTAGAAATGATTTGTACTGTACACGCACATCAATGCTTCTCGATACGTTCATTAGCATTGAAGAGTATTTTCATGAAGAATCTCAGAATCGAGTACGTTTTGACTGATAACATGCTAGTGTATTTGGCATCATGATGAAAACTCCACATTTCAGCGGTGAAGTATGGGTTAAAAATTTTCTCAGTAGGGCTAACAATCCAGCTATGGCATAAATAAAAGTTGCCGTAATTGGCAAATTCCAAAAAAGCTCTGATCTTTGAGGATTTATAGCCAAAATCAAGAGTAAGGAACAGTGGGGGAACCCGAAATTATGATATTGACTACATCACAAAGAGTCTGAATTCGGCGGCGGAGGTAGTTTCAGTCACCAAATAGTCTCACTAAAATCCAATTTCTCACTTAGTTCACTTGCCTTCCTAGACAGATTCATCAAGACCATTACTTAATTAAACGTCCACATATACCTTATGGTATTACTGATCAATCTAAACCTTTTTTCCGTATTGCAAAATACCTGAAAAAGCCGGCCTAAATTAGAGTAACCTTGTGAGAGTGTGACGCGAAAATAAGCATGAGTGGAAGGTTTTGTTCAAGGACTTGGTTCTTCATCTACATAACATGCACACGATTTTGGGAACAAGGTTATTTACAACCATAAAGTTCCATAGATAAATGTTTCTCTGCTTCACCTCCATTTGCTTGACATCAACACATTTTAACCTATAGGACTGCATATATTGCTAGGAACTAAGGTGGGTGGAATCGTGGTTCTTCCAATTTTATGAACGGTTGAGGAGGTGAAAATCCCGATGACCTCGGGGGTGGAGGGGGGACTTAGTGTGTGCTGTTCATCGAGCAGCCTCAAACCTACCCAGATCATAACAGACATTAATAAACTCAGCCATAAAAAGAATTTTCTACAAGTCTTATACCGAGCCGGATCGGTCACATTGTCAATTTCGCCTTAATCCAGACTTTCTTGCATCTGTTCTTCTGTAAAGTGGTCCGATGCAGTGTGACAATATATCTCTTCGGAATTTGTGACAAAAATAATCATATTAAAATGGGAAAGTTGTCCGTAGTTTTGCAGACGTCTTCTAAAAGGTTACAGGCAAACCTATCAATGTCACTTCACTCGTTCTTTGTCTCTTCTCATTGCAATTTCCTTCTCGACTTGCTCGATTTCTAACTTCAGCTTCGCTGAATTGTGTAAATATTCGCTTGTTTAACAAATGCATGAAAATAAATAAAATTCTCAGTTTTTGTGATAAACGAAAGTGATGGGGCACATAGAAAGACTGTTAGGTACCGTAAACTACTTATCACTTGTGAGATCAATAATTTCACTTGCTCTCCAAACAATCGGCGTTGAAACTAAAACGGATAGGGTACAAAACTTTTCGTTACCAAAATAGACATGTAACTAATATAGCTACGGTCTTAGGAACTCTTCTCAATCACAAGCAAAATAACTGCGTTGATACGATCCCTTCGTACATCTCTCCGTACCTACATCTTTCTGACTGATCATTTATCTCTCAATCACTTTCAAGGAAAGAGTTGATTCCTTTGGCTTCTGAGATTATGACGACCTCCTATCTTTAAATAAAGCCGAACTTTGGTCGACAATGAGGATACGTAGAGAAACACCAGCCAAATCCCACGAGCATCTACTCAACCCTCGAAGAAGCATAAATTACTCCTTGAAATTTAGTGGCCCGAGGATATGTTCCATAATCTGTTCATGGCAAAACTTCAAGGTCTCCTTAGACATTTTTCTACCAAGCTAAAAAAAACATCCTGCTTATGATACAATACTCTTTCGGTAGAAATTTAAAGACTCTTATTCTGTCTAATTACCCAAGAATATATAAGCCAAGTGTAAATAACCGGTGATTTATCTTTAGTTTAAACAGAAGGACATCTAGGGACCCCCAAGCGAGGATGATTAGTTTTCTCCCAAAGCACCTCCATAATGCCATGGAAGAGATTCAGGATCTCCACTAGGTACTCTACGTGGACAACCTTAGTTTATGTATTGAGTGCATATCCATACACCTTCGTGACTCAGTCATTTTATAAGTCCACTCTAAATGGGGACAGTGTTATACACAAATTTCATTCTTGCTGGAGCCCAACATCCATGTTCCATTGTGTCCATAGCAAAACACGAACTCCGGTTATATAGAACGTCATGTCTTGACCCATCGAAAGTTAACTGAAAAAAGAAAGCTTGACGGCCATCTTAACGGTCTCACGTATGGCTTTAAGATGCACAGTAATGAATCAAGTGGCTGAGGCAGATTCCCCAGCAGAAGATTTTAGTGATCTTAGTGTTAAACTGAAGGCCTCAAAATTTACTTTTAATGTTATAATAAACTTGAAGGTTGTTTATTAGCCACGACGAACGAAATTAATGCGTATATACAAACCTTTGGTAGCACGCGTAGAAGTAAAAATTGTCAAACCTTTCTGTCGCAAACAGATTGAAACCAGTTGCCCGAAATTTTTACAGAATTCGATATTAGTACTACGCTTCATGTTTATGGTTGACGCCATCACTGCCATCACTGGTAAAGCTAAACAAAAGTCCTGGTTTTAGATCCAGATTTTTGCACGACAAAATGCGGTTTGGGTAAACTACAGTGGGACCTCTCTAGAGTGTGCATCTCTAAGAACATCACCCACTTTAAGACCGTTTCCATGGGTCCTTCTACATTCATGGGAAAACACTTACATAATTATGTCCCACCAGCAACTGTTAGGCACCAGCTGAGCGGTTTCTGCCATGAAAATAACCAAAATATAAGGTCTATAGTAAAAGCAACTTTATATTTTGCACATTTACCAGGTTTTGATGCCCTTCGGAGCATTCTATTGTCTAGAGAAGGCCCTTTTGCTTATCCTACCGGAGGCCGCTGCAGAAAGGCATTATTGTTCGTAATTTGACATCTAACATCAAAACACTTCAAGTGAATTGCTTTAGATTTCAAGAATTTACTCAGCTTGTGCATCTCTAGAAATCCGTACATATAAAGGCGTAAACATGTGATAGAGGATCGCAGAGATATCAAACAGGCGAGTTTTGTTAAACCAGCAGTTCCGCATTTTAGTAATGACTAGAAGGATCACTAGATAACCTCCCAGTTAGCTCGTCTAGGTACTAAACAACCAGTGGTAGAGTTTTAGCTTGTATTTTCAGCTAGAAATTTCCTGTTTACAACTGAAAGGAACCTGAGTTACAAACCGGAGACCTTAAGTCTTCTAGAATAAATCAATGAAAACAACTCCACATTTCGTTTGACCATTTTAAACAAAGCGGCACTCTCAGATGTACGTATTTATAAATGATAAACTTTGAATAACTATTTTATCGTTTGACCTCCGGTTGCGTCATCATTGTCGGTTTATTTATGTTGTGATATCGATACAATGGGATTTTTTCTTTTATTCATCGCCACCGTACCATTTTGCAACTCCACTTTGAATTTGCGCATTTAATCGAGTTCGTTGTTTGCATTCGCTGGCTCCTATAAACGGTAGTATTGTGTACTTTGAGGAGCTTGTTGTCCACCTGGAAGTGAAATGACTCGATTTTTGTTAGACTGAAGGCAGTTTTCTAATATATACGGGCCTCTGTAACACTACTTAGTCTTTGCAAGAACGTTATGTCTGCACAGAATCCAGATTCCACGGAAAAAGTGTGAGAAGACTACCTTATTTATGAGGACAGAATTGGTGAATTGCAACAATTATACTCACAGTAGTAAAGTTCCCTTGTGTGTTTATATTCTATCCCACAAATTAAAATCCTGGACCTCAATTCATACTTTTTTAAATCAGTGTGCCCATAAATGAGACAGCTAGTCGTGCCCTTAATGCAGGTGTTCATACCCAAATGTTTAACATTTTGCGTTTTAGCTTATGAATTTCAGTTCCTTTTACCGGAATCTTCTGTATCGAGTAATGGGAAATTAATTTTCAGTTACCAGTGTACCAAGGTCCAAATCCCAAGAATGGGAAGAACATTTAAGGCCTAGTAGGGAAACTTGACACTAAGGCTAAGGCAGCTAAGGCGATATATATGTATATATTTAATCGTATATCTGTTCTTATTCCGACAAACATCCATATGATGTCTTTTGTCTTTTGTGGACTCATTAAGTGGATGTAGTGAAGTCCAAAACAGAAACAGTTCAATGAAAATGTGAGTCACACTTTACTAATTGGGAGGCGGCATAACTTTTACGTCACTTGAATATTAAAATCAGGAGTTAAAGGCATGAACATCGGACATTTTTGGGTACGAACTTTGACCTTTCGGGCAAGCACTAAAAAACAACCAACACCTCAAGTACTTTTAAAGTCTGAAACAGTAGTGCAGAAGGAATAAATTTGTTGGAGAGGAATGTTAACCAGCAGAAGCAAACATACATTGAGGGACAGGTGAAAAAGCTGAGCAGTGCGATTTCAACAAACGGTTTAACCATTTGGTGTTCCTGGATAACCTTTGGAAAAATTCTAACGCGTCACACTTGGCTGAAACCGCACAAGTTAAAAACAGTCACTTCTATGGAGCGTAAATATGGTTTTTAAAAAGGTTTCAGTAGTGTGAGTATGTGAGAGTTTTTGAAGCAATATCTGAGCTAAACGATTTATGCCTGAATGGGTTTTTCATTAAACTACGTAATGAAAAAAAGAAACATCTTAGAGACAAATTTTCCCAGTGTACCTGTAAAACCTTTAGGAAAGTCACAAAAGAGCATGTAAATGAATTTGACTTCCTCTGCTCGTGTTGATGTTCATACATGTGGTAGCCTCGTGGCATTGATGTTCTGCGGCAGGCGCGTCTACATTTCATCTTATTAATATGAAGCTAAATAACACTGGCGGTGCACTAAATCGAATCCAGGTTTAAAATGATGTAGACCGTACGATGAAAATGGGGAGAGATACAGTGATGTTGCCATCAAATCGAGGTTTGTTGTGTGCCTCAGTACCATCTATTGAGTGACTTTCTTGCGTATAGGTACGGTTAGCTGCCCGCCGGCAGAATAACACACATCCACATCCACATCAAACTACAAATCCGGACTATATGTCCCTCAAGACAGCCGCACACCGTGGCTAGAACACAACTAATACTACTACAAACTTCCATCAAAAGGTTCTTGTTATTCGGTGACAGATTAGAACCATTAGGGTTCCCATCCTATTTACAAGGGGAGGCATATGCGCCGTTTGTGCATCACAGGTATACTAGGTACGTACACCAAATTAAATACGTATCTGTTCCTAATAACATGTTTTTCTGATACCAACTTGCCTGTTCTGTGGGTCCCAATGATGCGGAGTGTAGTGGGCTGGAGATGAAAAATCACCACAGCTGCTACCGCCGAGGATGACACTCCGAAACAGTTCTTGTAGAGTTTGATTTTCATGCGCTTGTGGGATGGATCAACAGACAACATGCAGTTGTCAGATAAAACACTCAAGGATTGATACGGAATGCAAACTTTTGGCTGTTAAACTCGTTAGTTCTTTCAAACAAGGTGGGGTGAGGGTTGCATCAGGAATATTTGTCAGATATTTACACAGGCCTTTTCCCGAGGGACCGTGGGTTCTCATAATACAATTTTATTTGCTGAAAGGCACCGGGAAAAATTGGAAGGTAGACATACATCAGTAGTGTTTCTGTTCGTTATGTTTTATTTTCTGCAAGCATTTTGAATAAATGTGCAGTGGATGGAGAAGTTTAAGGCTGGTGACATTGCTTGAATGAACTATGGGTGGTTGATATTACTGAGCAGTTGTGAGTGGACACATACATAATTCTCCAGCTGTTTTGTGTGAGGTGTGAATGATGACGCACTTTTCTAGTGTTTATAAAAAGTGGTGTTGTTGATGAAAAGCTGTCATTTGAGTGCTAGAGGTTACTTAGAAATGTGCTGTTATGGAAATGTTAAATAACTAAAACGGCTTGACTACATGTGTGATCCTTCACCAAATTTGGCTAAGTCACTCTCCGCTCGAATTACACCAGCAACGCTATGCTTGAGTGGAACATGTTGAAACCTTTTTCTCAGGAGAACTGCATGGGGGTAATTTTCATCACAGAGAAATTCCCGACAACAAAGCAGGGATCACTAAAGTTTCCCTTTCAGTGTGTTGGTTAGCTTTGTTGTCACTTCATATTGCTAACAAGAAAGTTCTATGTAACTCATACGTAAAGGTCGTCGTTCAGCTGGTGTCTGTCGGTGCTTAACTGCCACGACAGTTGTAAGAATCACGAAAGCTGATATACTGCCATGTCGACCAGGCCTAGACAGGAGCAGTCAAGATGTAGAGGTCGGTTCCTAACCACGGACCTTCTAGTTAGTAAGTTGGCGGCTTAAGCAGTGAGCTACCTTGAGCTTATAGATAAAGGTGCAGACTCTGGGTATTCATCCACGACTTTGTCGACCTCTGTTTTTCAAACCTGAACACTCACGCTACGTGGGAACAACTCAAATGTAGGACGCCTTAGTTAAGTGACCACAGTATGTGTGCAATGGTGTATCTTTCAACAACCCAGGTTTCTTTGGTCAAGGTTAGGGCAAAACACAACTACGGTAGGCTGATAATATTCCACCGAACGTCTGGTTACCTAAGTTGGATTCAATTATTCGCTAAATGCATTTCGCATATCTGAACAAAGTTACACGTCTCTGAGTAGCTGGTTGGTATTTTCCTGTTTTTTCCTATGTTGGTATCACACAGGTTGGGGAATTTTTCGAAGTTTGTTCTCATATCCTCTGATTTCAGTAGACAGACCAACACTCATAATGTTATTCTATCTCAGCTATACAAGTAAAGATAAACGCATAAGCAAACAAACGAGCATGTTATTGGGGACGGCTTCAGTCCTAATTACTTTGAAACTATTGAAGAAAAGGGCACTTGGGATAAGTTACTCCATGAACTAACCTGTGCTTGCTAGATCACTGTGGGTGGCAAAACCACGAAAAATGACATGGAAATTAAGGATGATTTCCGAGAATCAAGTAAACTGCGACCTTCTGCTATATAGAAAGAACTTATTTTTACACATTGTTATACTTTCATGAGACCAGAGATGACAGCGTTCAGACGTTACTAACTAACTAACTAACTAACTAACTAACTAACTAACTAACTAACTAACTAACTAACTAACTAACTAACTAACTAACTAACTAACTAACTAACTAACTAACTAACTAACTAACTAACTAACCTAACTACTAACTAACTAACTAACTAACTAACTAACTAACTAACTAACTAACTAACTAACTAACTAACTAACTAACTAACTAACTAACTAACTAACTAACTAACTAACTAACTAACTAACTAACTAACTAACTAACTAACTAACTAACTAACTAACTAACTAACTAACTAACTAACTAACTAACTAACTAACTAACTAACTAACTAACTAACTAACTAACTAACTAACTAACTAACTAAACTAACTAACTAACTAACTAACTAACTAACTTACTCACTCACTCACTCACTCACTCACCCACTCACTCACTCACTCACCCACTCACTCACTCACTCACCCATTCACTCACTTACTTACTTACTTACTTACTTGCTTTACTTAATTTACTTGCTTACTTTACTTGCTTAATCTGAGAGCTGACAGTTATGTGGCACACCGAACTTCGTCCACGATCTGTTGTTTAACGCAACTCGTATGTGTCTGTGACCTTAGAAGTTTTATTATGATGCACACGCCCGGTATCCATAGAACTCACGTTGAACAGTCCACAATGAAAGAACGCCTGAATGCACTGCTTATGATACATGACTTTTTAGCAGTGCATATTTCACACAGTGAAGATTTCTGTGGGAAGACAAAGGATAAATTGTGAGGATTTAGTGATCCTCTTTTAGAGATAACACCAGTTGGATTGGACCAAATAATGCTCCAAAGCATCAGATTTTGGGAGCCAAGGTTTGTGATATTACGGTGACCCCCCGCACGATGATGAAGCGCTTGCAATCCATCTGCCATTCTCGGCGAACAGATCAACTACCACCAAAGTGTGTGAAATAGCCATCAGGTATTTTCTAGAGGGGGTCAATTCTGAGTGTAACTCACTTTTGCCTAATACCGGGTGGGGGTAACTCAGCAAAAAGCACTGTGCATAACCCAGAACTGTTAATGGTGTCTGGTCGGTCCACCAACAAAGTGCTTCGTATGGTCCACGCGAATGATATTGGTCGGTTTTTGGCAAACCGTTTGGTCTCCATTTCACCTCGGTATCATCATCAGAGTTTCCTTTAATGATTTAGTCCCTGGCAGCTTTCTTTTTAAAATAAATGCAATAGTAAAGGTGGGGCTGTAGCCGAGTTCTCAGAGTTCCCTCAGTTCAAACCTAAAACCAACCCAACAAATGAAATAACAGAATTTAAGGAAGTGAAACTGATTGTTGGCAACGACCGTTATCATGATCGCGAGCATAGAAGTGAATGCAGAAAGAATATAATCTTTGACTTGTTTTCTACCTTCTCTTCAGAAGAACTGTACTGGAGCGCAGTGCGACTTTCCACTCAGTAATTGTAGGTTCTCTGATAGGTCTAACAGGCAAAATTTATTTTTACTGATTGCGATCAACCGTTGGATAATTTCATCTTTTGAAACTGACCAGCTGTATATCGGATCCATAAGATGGTATTTCGGATGTCAGCAACTGTGCCCGCGCACATGTTAAGTACAACAGACGTCTTACCGAGAAGGCTTACAAATAATCTGTTTCAACATACTTGTAAGTTGGCCTAAAAAAGTGACAAAGGTTAATGCGCACAGCCTAAGCTTAGTTCAAATTTAGAAGAGTAAATTAGGGTTGGTTCATGTATGTACTCATGTGTACTCAATATCCCACCACCTAGCGGTTGCCGGGGTATGAAACCAAATATAAATTAGAATGACGCATTGAAGGAAAGTGGATTTCTTCAGCTTCATTCTTGTGTGTGCTGTGTAAGACATCAAGCACTGGCATATTGTATTCTAATCTGACAGAGATATCCGTGTATTGGTCAAAGCAAGCAAGCTGTCAGACTTACACCATTTTCCTGAAACACAGTGCAAACACTACTGGTCTTGAAAACATCTATTGACTTACATAGAAAGTAGTTAAAATTCTCTTCCCTTCCGAAATCAGTCAAGCTCACAATTAGAAGTTAATGTTTTTTCATGCCCACAAGGTTTCAAAAGAGCACGTGCTATTCGAAGTTCCATATTCCGGCCGAACAGCAAACGTTAATTTCAACCTGACCGTGTAACGCTTATTACCAGATATCCGCCTGTTGACGAATTCTGAGTTACTGATTTGTAACCAAATTCTACGTGACGACATTGGCTTTTTCCGTCTTCCCAGATAGGAAAACAGTTTTTGTGTGAACGGCTTTTCTTAGCCCCGAGCCAATGAAACTTCAGCTAACTCCGTTTGTGACGTCACTTGTTCCAAAGGTTGGGCAAATGACCCAATAAGCCTACGTGCATACTTTTCAGGTTTGGAATCTGGAAAGGTTATATTTCAACAGGAAGACTGTGTCATGTCACTGACGTTGTTTAACTGAATTGAATATGGAGGGTTCAACCTAATGATGGGGAAGACATGTATTTACTTCCGTGTTGGTTTTTGGTGAGATTTGGTTCATTCACCAATCCCATTGACCCAAACTGGAGCTCATAGGCGTCAGTTGACGTTGCAAATGGAAAAATTTGCGCCTATTTGTGGAAAATCAGTGGTGCATAACGTGCATATTTGCGGGGATTCGTGGTTAGTTAAAGGTTTTTAAATGAAGGGAACTGGAATAAAAGGGATGGGACCAAACTAGTCCGCATTCCAAGTCTCCGGATTACTGAAAAATTCATGGGCTTTTTCCGCTGTTCTTTGCATTTCTTCTTGTGAGCATGAGGTAGTTCTGAATGGAGAATAAAAGGTAACATTGTGAACCCAAATGAGGTAGTTCTGAATGGAGAATAAAAGGCAACATTGCGAACCCAGCAGACCTATCCTCTCAATTGTGTTTGTGTTTGAAGAAAAAATACTAAGGGGAACAGATAAGAGAAGCGAAAAGAGTGACAGCAGAAACCAAGGCGAGATACAGTGTTTTATATCATTGGGTACTGTGGAACCAGAAAGCGAGCATGCGTGAATGCACCGCCGCACAGATATATGTGCGCGCGAGTGCGCGCACAACCTCATCCAGTTTGCGCTGTTTGCTACTCAAGTATTCCGTGACTTTGGTTTGGGGTGACACGTTAACTGACATGATTGACATGGTCAGTGGAGCCACAAGCTAGCGTTGCTTTGGATACGGTATTCATGCATAGAGCTCACGATGTGTGTACAAAAATGGTGCACCATTGTGCATGGATATGGCCACACACACAACCTCTTGTTTGAGTAACCTCCGACTTCGCCGTTATTTCCTCATGCAGTTCCGCCGGGAAAAAACGACGTTTACGGCTTTGAATGGACGAGTGGTCGACAGCCGAAGAAATCAGGAAAAGAAATAATTGGACTATTTTTGCGATGAGAATTGAATTGAATGACTTTCGTAACCTTCTGTTACTCTACACGGTGAAGGTACGAGTAAGGGGCAACCGGATTGCCACTAAAGTCCCTTTGCAAAGCGACGTCAGAAATATTGCAGGAATATATGCCCATTTACTTGATTTGTTTTCTTCCATAGTCCTCCTAATTATATCATAGGCTTGTATCTAATTACACAGATGACTAGGACGAAAACCATAGGTCTCTGAGTGACATTCATCAGAGACACATGCTCGTATATTTTAAAGTAGAGGGGAAAGACAGGTAGTGTAAGACAGCCCGGTGGCTATTCTCTTATACGAGTAAAGTAGTGGTGGGTTATCCACAACACGGTGTACTAAATGAGTGCCTGAGAAAAGTTTCGGGGAGAGGAGTTTATGAAAACATGAGTTTTTTCTATTTGGCTGCATTCCACAAACACAGCTTGATTCCCCCTTACTTCAATCCATAAGATTCTGCATAAAATTCAAGGGGAGCATACATGATATTGGTTGGTTATGGTCTGTCCTTGGGTTCAAATTTTTTACGCCGGTACATTGTATCCGCCGGGAAAAAGGACGGCAGTTAAGTTTCCTGAGGTGATACCATTTGGTTGTTACCGCTTGACAAACTGCAACAAGAATGAAGCTGATATTGGGCCGCGGAAAGTTTTCACTAACCTTATGAGTAGTGCTCAGCCAACAGTGCGACATCCCGAATGTCGTACCGACGTAAACATGAGGCTGCCTTTATCCAGCATATTCAGTTGGAGAATACCATGAACGAGAGCTTCATCTGGGATTCAGTTGAGTTTCCCATTGGAAATTGATTTGCAAATGAGTGTATTTCGTGGGAAAGGCGGTAAATTATAGAGAACACTGTTCCGCTCCAAGTATCCTAAAACTTGTAGTAATTGTATCCTGTGAACTTAGACTTGGTAAACTTGCTTAGTAAACTAATACTGGCATGTACAAGCGATTACTATTTACTATTTCCTTCCTGTTATCTTTTCAAAGGCCGCACAATGGCAGTTTGATAAATGCGCTTTGAAGTACCTGTACGAGCAACAGCGGTCACCAATATCTTCAATTAGAGGGGACGTTCAATACATACTGTACCTGTGTATTCTCAAAGAAAATTATCTCAGCAGAGCAGGTCAAGGAGGACAAAGGTTTTTCACTGTTGGCTTCAAATCGGATCTCCAGTTAAAGCATATCAATTAAGACTGAAAAACCATGTTCAGGTTACATCTTGCAAGTCAAATAGTAGGATCTATCAAACTTTGCCAACAGCACATTATCGATGCTGTCACCAGATTTCAATTATTTTTTTATTTACGGCCCGATTGATTTGACAGAAGCGTTCACGCTTGGTGATGGGAAATCACATATTCTAATACCAGTGTAATAATTCAGTTGAAACCTTCTCTGCATATCCAGAATGAACTTAATTAGGTCATTGGTTACATCAAACTGTAAGGTTCTCACTATTCGGACTGAACGAACGGCAGTTATATGAAGGGACTTGACATAGTTGTATCCGCTCCTGAACTTATAGTAGAGGTCAACAATACAGTCCAGTAATCCTGGATATCGAGGTTTCTCTTGCTGTGCCAACCGCAGTTGACTCGCACCTAGCGGATGTCTCTCCTACAAGTACCAACATTCCGATAAATTGTCGCCAAAACCTGAAGACTAAATTACTAGTGCAGAAAAGTAACAGATTTTGTATTCCAATTTAGTTAATGCAACGCCTTATTTCGTAGAAAACCGCTTACCTATCTATATCTGTTGCAGCTGAGAGAATTTTTATAGCCACAAGATAAAAAGTTTGTGCCCCCCACCCTAGACACTATGTTTCCGACATGCGCGAGACTAGGATGATCCCATGCGAGTAGCAAAGTACACAACATGACTGCACAGAATCTCGTCCAATCACGTGAACACGTAGTGTTAAAGTTTGTGCACATACGGACACAAAAAACGATTGCTAGCTTTTCAAAGATAACCGCTTATTTATCTGATTATTTTTAAACAAGTATTGTGTTCTGTTAGTGGGAACCGTAGCAAGGGAACATACGTTCTCTCGGTAGTCAGCACTTGTTTAGAATTCAACAAAATTTCTGGCCTACTGCTTTTCTCTCCTTTTTTCTCTCTCTTTCTTATCAACTATAATAGTCAAGCGTTTATGTGAGGCCATACTAGGAATCTACCCAGTTTAATCCAACACAAAACATTGACAGAAGATGCCTTACCATTTGAGTAGTCGATTAGTCAGTTTTGCCCCACCGCTAGTTGACGTTTAGTTAATTAGATGAAATGACAGGCCAATTATCTAGAAGAACAAGCCACGAAGTGAGTTTTGTCTTCATCGCCTATTTTCGGCATAGCTTGTGTGTGACCGTACGTCACGTGGCCATTAGTTTTACTGTCAAGGTTGGGAGTTGATGAGGGAACTTCGAAAATGTCAATCAGCGCTTTAGGTCTCCATCGTCATGCGATCCGTATTTCGATGCGGCACGGTCCAAGTGAGAACAAAACGGTAGCAACCATTCGTGTCTGGGAGATGAACACTTTTCTGCCCGTTCGCCTATGGTTGCAGGTGAAGTGTTGCAGTCCTTTTGGACAAGCAGTCACTTTCTATGGTTTACAATGAATGTTCCTATTTTTTCTTCATCGTGGTTTTTGCTCATCATGCACGTGCCACCTGGTCATTTTCCGTCCAAATATCATCGGATGGCGGTAAAACAATGTCAAGTAGGTTTCATCCCTCATCACGGACAGTAAGCCCATCCAGTGTAACGAGATGCGGGTTGTTAACTATGTAAAACGATTGGCTGAGTTATCGTGAACAAAACAGTGTCTCATGAACCATCCACGTAGGTGGACAAAGAACGGAACACTCATGCCCGGAGGGGTAGATCATCTGACACTTTCTTCATATCGGCGCATTGTTGTCCGTTCAAGTCAAATGCAGTAAAAACGATAACCCCGTAAGAGTTGATTTACTGTAGCAAGCCATGTGGTATTCACAACAAGCAGGGCGATTTATTAGATTCCACCAGGAGCATTTTAACGCTCTCGTTCTAGTCTTTTAGCTCACTTGTGAGCGACGATGCCCACTCAGGGCCCACGCTTATTCCTTTAAGCGGACAACATAAGGAGGCAGGATAAACGAGATAACTATTTGTGTCGGCATTAAGCTAGCTTATACACGCGACTGACCTTAATTTTCTATACAGAGCTTTTAAACAAATAGCAAATCCATCACCATGTGGGTGCACTCTCGATCGAGGACCAGTTATTCCATGGGTAGGATTTTGGGGAATTACTTCGGTTAGCAAAAAATATTCGAAAGCGATCGCGCCGGGAAACCCTATAAGACCTTTCGTCTGTTCAATACATTAGTCTCTTGAAGCAGGTCTCACTTAACAGAAGTGAAGACTGACCCTAAATATGTGAACTGGAGCAACCGGTATTGTGCTGGACCAGAGTTCAGTGGAATTGGGTCTGTTGTTGTTGGCTCAATGTTATTTCTTAGACGTTGTTCTCCAAATACCACCGGCAGCTCATCCAGTTGAACCGAATACGGCTAGTACACTGCTAAATGGACAATTGGTGCTCTGCCTTTCAGTCACAAGTCCTGCTGGCTGAGCTCCAATATGGTTCTCAAGACGTCTGATGCCTCATAATTTTTCATTTCGTTTTAGGCATCTGGGTTCAAGATTCACTGAATATAGGGGTAGATTACCACCGCCATTGGATACCTGAGTTGCAGTAAACAAATCTTGTCAACACACAATTTGAAAATTTTCATCTCTAGACTAATTTCATGGGACTTTCATGGATAACCCTTTTGCATAAATTCACTGGTGATTCCCGAACGTTACACAAATAGAGACTCATAGGGTTTGAATATTGAAAGTGTAGTCATTCCGCCCTATAAGTTTCCTCACGAGGCCTCCAACCAGATAATAACAACATGCGTGACCTTACTGTTGCAAAACAAAACACTATTTTATGTAGTTATGTCGGTCGCTACATGCACCCAGTTTGTGCACATTGTCGATGAGAAACATACGGATCGAGCATGCCTCGGCTGGTGGCGGAAGTTGTACTATGGGTAACCGAGTAGTAAGGTGAATTCCTCATGTTAGTCAAAACGGTCCCTAAACGGTGCTGCTGTGTTCATTTCGCCTGTTGCTCATACAGAGACACCGAAAACGTCACAAGTCCAAGTAGAGCTATGCTACTCTAGATGCAGCATGTGCATTCAAAGCAGAACAGGGTTTGGTTAACGTTGGTGTGCGCTATGTTTGACCGATTGCATTATGTCTCAGATTCCGCTACCTGGCCATGGTAAATTCTTCGTCTAACTAACTAGCTATCTTTGCCTGTCTCACTCCACGCTTTTATGTGCTGCCGGCTCCGTAAAGTAATAGTAATGAGATGGTTCAGCCCAAGAGAAAAAAATCCAATACGAGCCTTTTACCGAAAGCTGGATAAAAGAAATACATCTACGCTAGTGCACACTAGACGCATTCTCCAACTTTGTGCCCCAGTGTTCCCATTCGGTCGATGGAGACTCCAACGAAGAGTATCTCGATTCCTGATTATATCTCCGTCTTCTAAAAAAACTCATCTATTAATGATGCAAACATGACACTGCGTGCATTCTATCAAACCTAAACTAAGGTAAGAATAATAGGCTCTTCGTGGAGTACGTTCTAACTTCTTCACCTCATCCACCTGATGGATAACGTTTTGGGCTGCCCAAGACTGATTGCGTTTGAAAAGGAATGGATTTTTTGTATTGTATCGAATTTGACCAATTATCGCGGTTTGCATTCAGCTGAGGTACATTGCCTCACGTCTCAAAGGATCCTACGTATCCTGATTCATACGTCTGGTCTATGAAGCGTTGCATAGAACTTCGGGCAGTTTGCTCAGTTTATACACATCCAAACAATCTTGAGACAAATTGTTGATGTGGTCAAAGGAACTTGCGTCTGATCTGGTATCTAGCGCAAATCTATCGGCGCCTTAATTACATTCTTCTAATGAGCTCTACTCCGGGACGCTGGTCGGTGCGAGTTACATCCATCCTGTTCGCATCTGGGTTTACGCGACACAGTAGAATCTCAGACCGTGCCTGTCTCCAAGCTGAACAAGTAAGTAGCAAAATTCTCTTGCATCCTAAAACCTATCCTGTCCCCAGGACTTGCAACCTGAAGCTTTGAATGACAGGCGTATAAAATGTTGATAACATATGCACACCTTTACCCACAGTTACCTTAGTATTCACGCCAAGTACAAAGTATACAACGGGAGCTTCACGTAAATCATTATTTTATGTATTGTATGATTGCATGATTTCTCACAGCCTAGTTTGTCTGCCGGGTGTTTCTAGTATGGGGTACCAAAGCTCCGAATAACTCAACCATACTAATCAACTGTAGACCTCCTCCTATTTACTTCATAGTACAGCTCAGTGAGTCGCTGTTCAACCAATTCAAGAACAAGAACAACGATGCGTGCGACTGAGCTGCTCTTGAAGGTCAAAAGAAATGAGCTCCCCGTCGTTGTAATGGAATGTCGACTTCAAATTCAGATAAGAATTTATTTATTTTCACTTAGATTACGTGCGCAAAGTAAATTTCTTTGACCTGTGAGTAACAGAGGTGAGAAACGGATCTAGACTGTAGTAAATGCAACATACTAGTTAAACCACTGTGAAGTGTGGTGGTGCGGTAATCTGTGCATAATTAGTCAGAGTAAAACCACCCAAAGTGGTGAGTGACTTTAGGTTTCGACACTCTTGCAACTCGACACTCCACATGCTTATCAGGACAAGCCTCATTCCTGTCGGCTCTGATGCCAAGTAGAAAATGGTAAAATGATAAGGCCTGACGATCATTTGAATACGTCTAAGTTTGGCATTATCAAGACGTGTGTAAAACTCAGAATTATTGCGAATCTGTCGCACATGCGTCTGAGTTATTGACTATTTTCTCTCATAGTTGCTCCCCCTTCCAACTCAACAGGTCAGAGTAGTGCGTCTGTCCAGTACCATTTAGTACACACAAGCCAAAAACCAATACAAATCGTTGGTTACAGAAATGGATGAAAGTTCTAAGGTAGGCCTGAATACGAGTAAATATCTTTTGGGATATCCGCACCGTACTTAGTATGAATGAGGTGTATCATAGATTTTGCACGATGCATGTTTGATTGGTGTTTCTATCATTGCACTTGGAATTCAACTGAGTGAAACTGAAATTAAGATCGGATCCTAGCTTCCACACACCATCTTCAAATTTATGGGGGAAATTGACTTTTGAGTGTTTTTCACGTTATTAGCCCGCGTTTCGAATCAGCCGACCTGCTTGTTAAGGTTGAATGGTTCAGACGTGTCTGAAGTTTACGAATTTTTTTATGGATTTATTTTATTCGTCCTCTAGTACTGGGTGGAATGGCATCATGAAAACAATCAATGAACTGCTTTCAGTGAGAGATCTGTCCATAATATTCAGTCAGCAGCATTGTAGTGAGTGTCAGTGTAAGAAAGCTTGTGCAAATATGTGTGGAAAGTAAAAATTTACAATACTGCTCAGTGGATTATGGCGTTATGATCCGACGTTTAGTGGGCTGTAAATGAGCTTTTTCTAGGACTTTCAGTGCGTTGTGAAAGTCAACAAGTTGTGTACTTTACAACACAGGTTAGTGGCTCGTTGAGATGCCACGTCTTACTTATGTTTTGGTCGCCAGTTGCGAAGTAAATAGCATTGGTCCAATGGAATTAGTTCAGTGACTGACAATAAAACTCATCCACAGGGCAAGTAAATTTGGTGAGCAAAAACTCCAACATGAGTTGCTAGTGTTCTTTCGCATTTCGAATTGTGGCACACCTGGTTAATTGTAAAAGAAGTAAATACTGGGAAATGTTTCGAGTTGCCTTCCTGGGGACGAGTATCGTACAATGATTGCATATGAACTGGTCGGGCACAATCCGAATCGGACTTACCGAAAGCCTGTGGATATTTTCTTAATCATGAACGTCTTGTTCAGACACGAATGTGATCTTACGAGCAGGTCGCTGCGTTCGATATAAACTCCATAGAATGAAGGCATTGGAAGAACTAACATATGCCTGCTATGCGCCACTAGCCGTCCAAAACATGACTGCGTGGGCATTAGTTCCACTACATTGGTGCTCTGGTGTCACTCTCCTCAAGTTTCAGTTGGGCATTACTACGCCCATCCAAGATGAACTGCTTTAACGCTATCTTCTGAGAATGCTCGCTTCCGCAGCAATTAGTTGACAATAGTCGGATGGCTGCTGGCTTCATCATCTCGTAGTATAACAGTAAGGTCGAGAATATGTTGACTAAATTTTGGTGCAAGTGCTCTTCGGGCAACCCACTGAGGATTCCGTGGTGGTTTGTTTTGAGTACTTTGCCGATCGGTGGGCCTTATTCTGTTCAGATTCAGCTAAGCAGGTCCTTGCGGTTGCGGTTTTATCAGACAAATCCGGTTTTACCCGTGTCTTCGAAATGATTTTATTTAGGCTTGTCGAATAAACAAACCCCAATACACGGGACTTCGTCTGGTCACCCCGTCAATTGTCAGCTTTTCCAAAGATCTGAAACTAATGTTATAGTTTTTCAAATTTACCCGAAGGCTATCCCAACGGCGGAAGGTTTTGTTCCTCAAATGACTGTGGATGAGTCGTTCGGGCGTGCTGCTATCGGCCATCCGCCTTATGTGATCAGTCCTGCCTGGCTGGGTGGGTACCGACGCGCGCCTATTTTAGCTGGTCACTGTTCGGTAGTGAGTAATAACACCGAATCTGAAGATCTTGCGCAAACGTTGAAAGGGTGGTAGTGTATGGTATTATGGTGTGTTGTCGGTAAAACATTTATTTTTTGCTACGGCACACTAGTGAAGACAGTAGTAGGTCTCAGTTTATCATGCACAGTCCTGACGTCCACACGCAGACCGCTTTAAATGCATTTACACAGGATACCAAATGCAACGCTTGTCTGGGAATCCATGCGTGTAATATAGTGTCGGCTGTCGGGTGAAAAGGGAGCTAACAACGTGGCAGAATGCTTCACAACACTCTATCGCTACTATTAATTAGGGTTCGAAATATGTGCTGTCGTAAACCACGAGCTTCCAATTTTTGTACTAACTGCAGAGTCCAAAGTGCTTGCTGGCCAGGCTTTGGAAAAACGATTTATGGATCCTCTTTGTTTACTGTGACAGGATGTCCAAAGTACGCCGAAAGTTTAAGCTGAAAATACTGACTAAACTAATTTGCAATGTCAGCTAACCCGTTTTCTCCAAGCTTTCTAGTCCAGTTATCGCCCGTCGAATTTCAGCCTCCGTGAATAGGTTAGAAGGTCACTCTTTGGAAGGATTGGAGACAAACGAGCCAGATGGCCTAAAATCACATCGGATGCTCTGTTAGGTGTTATCTAGAAATCCTTCTTCTAAGAAGCCAAACTATCCTCAAGCCTAACGGGCATTCGGACTTTTTGGATGTCCTGAATATGCTGCAGCTAGTGTGTTTTTGGTCCAAAAATTTTCTTCAATGCTCCGTAGACCTTGTGACTTCGCCAGTCTACACGGGATTGCATCTCGACTCTTTGTGACCCTTTCTTCTTCAACCTCTTTGGCTGGTTCGATATTTTGTTCTTTGCATTGCACAGGTCTTCTGAAATTAGCGGAGCTGATGGATGCCAGAGCCTTTAGACGAAAAATGGGTTCCTCCAGCCGGTCAGGGGAGACAAAGTTGTATCATTTTCGCTTGATGAAACATCATACAGGATAACAAAATGAACTATTTTTGGCGCACTGAATAAGAGACAGTTGTTCCCCAATGCCAACTAACTGTATACTTACAGTTTGCCAAAGTACTGGGCTCACTGTCTACCATTTGTAAGTTAGGAACAAATTAATGGTCCAGTAACCTAACGCCAAAAACGCTTCAACATTTGGCGAAAGCGGTTAACACCAGCGTTAAGGGACACCTACAGTCATGGGGTCAGTGTCAAAACTGTTTTACACAAAAGTATCGCCAGAAGAAATGCTCAAAGTTTGCTCCCGTCTATACTAATCAAGTGTTGATTGTTTTGTCCAACCTCAACATACTAACCGCACAGTCCATTTATCACTTCTGATCACGTTTCTCAATACCTCAAGTAAAATTCACAAACATTGGAACACTTGCTTGTCCGTCCGTGTGCATGAAGACTGAAATGGTAGTTCATGTCGACAGGGTTGAACAAGACAGCAAGAGAAATGGACATCAATGGGGCTGATTCCCTCTTCCTTCTTACTGCTAACAAGGAGTCGGAAACCTGAAGGTTTAATTTTAACAGTGTATCGGCTTTGCTCCTCATTATCCATTAAGTAATTTGCTCCGAGTAAAAACATGATCCTGATTTGGTGATCAGTGCCGGATCATTCTGTAAGCAACCAAGCCTAGAAAGCTACTACGGGTGCGAAAAGTCCATTCAGTTAGGCATTTTGCTGTTCTAGTTTTTTATCTGCTGACTAAAACACTGAACATCTTTGGTGCATACATTTTCAGTACATCCAAGGCAATGGCGACAACAATGCGTTCAAATATTTCGGCTTCTTACTGAAAAGCCTCCGAACTATGTCTAACCAGATTTGTTAACATGTTACGTTTGTATCTATCTCTACAATCACTATGTCAGGAGAATATCCCTTTGGGACACCTAAATTCCCACAGTGTCATGAAATTAACTAGAAAATATATGCAAGGCGTAGAACAGTTTAACCACAGTAACCCAACATTTTGACTGTAGTTGGTTATCAGATTACATCATTTGTGGGCAACCTGAAGAGCAGACCAAAGTGCTTAGGCAGGCATAGCGGAGGTTGCTTTTAACCCATGAGTTTGTCTAACAATTTGACTAGTTCAAAGGGTTCAGTTAAAATCATCTGAAGTCTCATTACCCGTTTTGTCCTGTTTAAGGCCCTGTAGTTAGCCATGGTGCATAAAGTCAGTAGTTGTCTGTTTTACTGAAACGACCAGTCGTACATATAAGGAACGGTCATTTAGTTGTAGACTGGAAGAGTATGAACTGGAAACTCAAAAGGTGTAATCTGTTTTCCATTTTACTCAACTAACAGCCATCACAATATTCGTCGCGGCCAAAATGCATGAGATCAAAGATCTTTTCTTGACCACCGGTGGCCGTTTGTTAATTAGTTTTGCTTGGGTTTCGCTTTTTCTTCTAGAGTTTCTTTCGCACAGCTCTGAAGGACCAAAAGACTGTATCATTTCTTTTTAAATCACTATCATCAGAAATGAGTACATTACAATTAAACAAATGTGGTTAACCTGAGCGGTTATCAATCTAAACAAGAAGTTGTTCGAGCCCTCCTAACAAAACCAACACTGCGTGACGCACTTCGATTTCTTCCACGAGAAACGAATTTGCACTAGATCTTTCATTTACCGATAGGATGCGTCTACTTTTTAGCGTTGCAGTTTTGAAAGAAAAACTTATAGCAGTGTGGACGCTTCCTTATTACAGAGCAGTTGTCAGCGCAAACACTTTGTCCAAATGCATCCTAATAATGTTGTTCCAAATCCCGAATGATTAAATTGCTCAATTAAGCCATCATCTACTCTCGTCTGACTCCTACCGAAATTCCAGTTTGATGCGAATAGGCCTAACTGACCATATACTCATCTCTTCTTGTGATTTTTTTGTTCACAGGCAAATCGTTTAACATAACAATTACAATTGAAACAACTCCGTTGATTTTGGCGGTTTACTCTCGTGCCATCAAAGTCACAGTGGATGGACCACGTGTCCCGAGGAACAAGTATTGTAAGTTCTCTGGAATTTTTTATCCCAATCGCAAATTACACTATTTCGTGGGATGAAATCTATAGATAAGGGGGCAACTTTTCTTTTTTAACAAGAAAGTGCCGTTGGAAATAATAAGCCAATTATTTTGAGCCAGGGGGTCATTCATTGTTGCCGATTACTCATGTAGACAAATCAAACAGTTCCACAGAGGCTTTGTAGAAAACGGAATTCAGTTACATCGTTATCTTTTAGAGTAACAAACGTTTCACTCAAGTAGTCCAACTAAATCCATCTGATAGGTACCAGTACGAAAGAAAATTAGTGGAATTTTTCCAGGTTCACAGGTGCCCAGGGCATTTAACACTTATCATCATCTTTGAGGCTGAAAGTCATTCAAATTCAGAGGACCGTTATTTTCACGAAATAGTCGCAAATATCAAACTTTTTTGGCATTTAATACTGATACCCCATAAGCGTCCACAGAAGTGTTGCTTTCAGGTTAAAACCCCTTTTTGCGAAGGGTTCGCGGAAATCAAACAGTCAAACGGTAAGGTGAGACAAAAAGGATTACAACCGAGTTGGGTGCTGTTGGTTTAGGTCCGAGTGTTTCGCCTTAAACATGATTGGAAACCCCACGAGATACAAGACAAAGCCGGTCTGAGTTGGGACCACAGTCTCACGTTTTAATCGGGCTTTCTAGCCAGGGTCTATCTGTTGTAGTTCCCCGAGCTTACTAAGGTTGTTGGGTTGACTTAGTCTTACGTGATGCCATGCTTTTCAGGGATGGGAGCACCCTGCTACTGACCGCCTTTCTCAAAGCTTAAGATATGTGCACTAAGCTCCAGTCTTTTCTCTTTTCACTCCCTACTACAGCGTTTGATTCCGACGGCTTTCTGTCAGTAAAATGCGATCACTCACTATTAGTATTTCGCTTTTAAGGATTGGGATAATTCTGGTTCTATCGTACAAAAACACGAAGTTGTTAAACATTCAGATTGAAAACGGTTGTGCGGTTCTCGAATGAAACGCAGTGACATGCGCGTGGTGTAATAGCGGTGAGAGCGACTACACGTGGTTAGTCAACAGCAAGACATTTTGGCTGGGGTACTCGTGGACATCACCGATGCTCGTTTATGGCCATCATATTGTTCTCGTTAAACCTAACTGCGTTCCACCACGGTGGGACGCATCCGTGCATCTCAAGATGTATGCTGAACCGGAAGCGCAATAAAATGTTCTGGTATTGAAACCCATAAATCATTTTGGAGAAACACGCGCAAGCACATTCGAAACTATCGAATCTATGGTTTGTAGGTTCCCAAAAGACATCATTTGAGGCGGTTGTGCGGTCCATTCCCCTCACCTAATTCCCATTTGATGTCAGTTTTTCATCAGTGTTAACGAATTCGCAATGTATCCTTCCGGATGCTGTCTGTTTTTTATCGCTGACAGTTTACTGTTACGCTGAAACTCGTAGAACACAATACAAGCCTACGATCCACGAAAGCTGAACGTTGTACCAGGGCTGGAAGTGCACTCTTCCTGGATAAAAGACTTACTAATAAGGGGGAAATGACTGGGCTCGCACTTTATGAACTGTGTAATGTAATACGTGAAAGTGGCCGAGGTAAATATGTTTGACTGAGAATCGCTGATAGGGAGATTTTTACGTATACTATCATTTTTCAGCCTACAGCTCAAAGCACTCTGTTTTAAACTGATGGGTGACCACACAGGCCTCAACGTTCTCATTTCAGTCAGTCGATTGTCACCGGACTTTGGTAGATATATCAATGTCTGAGCAAGTGCACAGTTCAGTACGTATATTGGTTGGGCAAGCCATTCTGACACAGATGTTACCCAAAAAAATTTCATACAAATCCAGAGAGGAAACAATTAATTCAATCCCACCACACCCACCTCCAAAAGCGCAGAGTCCGGACTGGGCTACTATAGATGTTTTGACAAAAAAGTGGCTGCCACAGACTCCGAAGTGGACACGAAGCATGTGCCCGTTCTGACACTCGACGCCATCTGTCCAAATTTTGACCACCACTTGGTACGAAATAAGCGCGGGTAGATAGACTGGCCATCTGTTCTGCCCAGCCTCCTCCACCCTAAACGTTACGCCTCTCCCTGTTTGGTACTCTGATGAATTCAGCTGGAACTCTTACGACCCCACTTGATTTGCCCGCCCCCGACACTTTCAAGCACAAAACCCCACGTGGCTGACCGGTGTGGCAACAGGCTGCATTCACACACTTCGTGGTGTACGCAAAAATTTACATTTTCGCTGACAAGCCATCCGATTAATTTCCAAAAATGATTGTCTACACTGGTGTCTGGCTTCACAAGTTATGTATGTCCACCCAGTTGACTGTTGTTCGTGCTTAGTAAATGTCACCAGCAATAGATAATTTATCTCCTAATGTGGCTGCCACATTCCATATTATGTTCTGTTAGAAAATATGATTTAACATATAAGTAAAATGCAGTTTGTCGCATTAGAAAAACAACTAGGCACTAGTATGGTTCTGACCACTTCCTTTAGTAAAAACCACTCACCCAAACGCATTCACTCCATGAAAATCGACAGGTAAACAAGCTATCATTTTGGTGACATTGTTTAAATCTAAAAAGTCTAGAAGTTCAAGGCTGCTCGAAGATATCCCTCCAAAGGAGATACCAGGATGATGAAATCATAACATTCAGCCGTACACCACTTTTGCTGCATAACTGCCATACAGCTCGAGGGAAGTAGGGGGCTCTGCTACTGCCAGGTTGCCCAAGCCTTGACAGGAGCAGCCGAGAGATGCAGAGGTTGGGTTCGAACCACGGACCTTCCGGTCAGTAAGTTCGCACCTTCACTACAGAGCTATCTCTAGCTCCCAGAATAAATCGTCCCTCCTTATGATTGAACGTCTATCATGTCAGTAAAGATTAGACATTGTCACAAATGGTTGACTTTGGAGCTAACTAGTTGACACCAAACTCTTTCTGTTGTGATGATAAGCGGAACAATTGTTAGAAGCACAGAATTAGGTTGAGTGAGTCACAGTAGGCATCATCAACTGGAAAAGTTGTACAAGGTCGGTGGTGATCCGTTTATAATTCACTGAATCTGGCAAAGTATCTGACAAAATTAAATCTTTGGTCTAAGCTGATAAGCTGGTGCATTTTATGATGATTTTCCATGCCTATTTAAGTTCCAGTTTTTATTCAGACTTTATCCGTCCCTCAAGCTAAGCTTAGTACCATACTTACATAGATTCGTTACTATGATGTGTATGCTTTCGAAGGAGAATATGGGCCGGCGACTACTGCACTCCAAGAATGCAAAGCTGTTTGAAAATAGCGCCAAGACCTAAGAATTTTGAAGCTAAACACGTGACTGACTTCTCAGTGCCGTGGTCTGTGAAGGAGGCGAACGACGAAGACAGAAGTTGGCTAGGAAGAAACAGTTCTTGTTAAAGAGGACCTGATAAACGTGAATCACTCTCTGGCAGCAATGAAGCTGCACCTATCCAGTAGACATTGGGAGACAGTGAGCTGAGCAACATCTTGTTCATATTCATTTCATCAGTTTTGGGGAAGTAATAAGTGGGATCAGTATGTTCCGAACATTCTGAAGCTGGTCGGGTGGCTGCTGAATCCACCACTGGGTTTGTGCTGAAGTGTTTGGAAAGCACACAGACGAAAATCGATTCGCGCACTCACTGTTCAAAGTCAGGGTTTTTGGCCACGCACGGCCAATAAAGTTGATTAGTATAAGGTTTTAATTAATATATAATAATATTGTAATTAATATAATTATGTTACACACCGTTTTGCGTATTCCAGAAAGTTTTGCAGTAGTTGTACCAAGGAGACATATAAAGTATCTGATTGTCTCATCGATGACGGCCGATTTCTTGCTTTATTTGTCATAACGAGAAAAAATACGAATAACTCGACTGTCTTTTCAAATGTAGTTTATTATTTCCAAAAATTCCTGCTTCCCCAAAATAATACTGATACTAATATACATCAAGTGCTTATGAGGGTGCAAGGCTTTGATAAAATCATCCTTGGTTTATCACAAGAAGAGATATTTGGTCACAAACTTCCACGACGCTTATTTCTCGATTCGGGTATACAGCGTACCGGTTGTCAGCACTAAGAACTTATTGTCTCGTTTCATCTGTTTATTAAAGCTGTGTTAATCTGATTAACACTATTTGGTGAAAATTCTTTTGAAGAACCTCATCTGCTTATAACGTGGGTCGTGAGCTGGCTTAACAAAAACCTTGAATTTTCCGGGGGAGTAGTCGGTGTTTTGTTAGATAGTTGGATTAATTGGGGTATCACGCTATTGAAGGATATTGATAGTCTGTTTGGATATTGATTATACAAAGTGACAGTTCGTCTGAACATATTGTTCTTGCATTCGTGCCTTTTTTTTACTATCTCTCATTCTCCAGGCTGTACAATTTAGTGTGCAGGCTATTATGGGCCAGTTTGGTAGCTCTACTCACTGGAAAATCCTCGTTTTGAAAACAACCCATTATAGCTCGATCACTGAGAGTGAAATTCTTACTATCGAAATGAGCTGTGTACCATCCATAGCATTATAAGTTGTGTTTTTTGACCCACCTTAACCTGTGGTTGTTGTGACTTTTTCAGCCTGCTAAATGTCAAGTCTAGGTTGAAAAACCACCCTGTACTCCACAGTCTCTCCGCTCAAACAGTTCTTGCCTTTCACTTAATTGCATACGTCTTTTACTCACGTGTTGCAAGAAATAGCTTTTTTTCTAGCCTGAGTGAGCTACTGTCGCCATCCATTCTTTTGTTAGACTCGACGGATGAAATGCAGATAAATTTTTCTGAATCGGGTCAATCTGTTTTCTGCCCCACTTTCATCTGATTCATATCTACATTCAGAACTACTTTCCCTTGCACAATGAATCACCAAATCAAAAACTCAGGCGACTGAATAGCTCTTACTAATGGTTCATGGTATAATAACTTGCTAAGCATCACCAATTTGTCATTCCTAGTCTGTTGAACATTCGATCCACTTTACATGTCATCCAACCACGGGGTTGATGTTTGACTGCGATTTCACTGTTCGAATTGTATGATCTTCCTTTCACTATGACTTTATTGAGATTTTGCACACAAAAGGCACCTTTAGAATCAGTACTAAGGTTTGTGCCTTCTACGGGACAAAATTCCTGTTACCTTGTGGAACAAATGGTCTGTACTCAAAATCTGAAACCTCTGAGAAGATACATAACGGTTAAGTTCGGAAATAAATGAGCGGCATCATTGGATTTGGTTCAATGTCTGAGTAGAACGGCCCTCAGCGTGCCGGACTCAAATGCAATACATGGTTCTGAGAATGGCATTTTAAGCTGACTTCTAACACAAGCAGGTGTCATGATGTCTGGGGGCATTCGTATTGGAAGTTTGAAGAAGATCATTTTCCAACAGAGGTACTGCCTTGTACAGTGGACCTTTCGTCAGCAACAGTAACGATTCTGGTTACTCTAGCTAGTTATAAAAACACGCTTAATTAGCCTTTTAATCCTACTACGTGCTGGTATCCGGAGGGTTGCCCAGCTACCTAAACAAAAAGTGCTATGTTTTCCGAAATGGTTGGATAGAAATCGTCGAAATTTCGTCTATAGTGCAGACAATTCGAGTAGATAACTCTGCAATACACAGATATGTGAATTTTCAGAGAAGGTACCCAGGATGGAGAAACTCTTCAGGAATTATTTTATGTTCTGGTGTTACCTTGCAGATCAAGCCTACTTGTCAGGGCTAAAATAGAGGTCTTTCACATTAAAACAAAATGTTTCTATCAATCAGACTGCAGTCGTTTCAGTGTAAAACAAATGGCCCCGTCAGAGACCTGTCCTTTTGTTCAGCTTCAAGAAAGCTTATGCGTGTTCATTAAGAGTATATTAGCTCCTCTCCTTGTAAATCGAGTCAGTGCTTTGCAATTATCCTGAGTACCTGTCCCTATCCAACACTGAGAATATTTTTGCACCAAAGTGTTTATTACTTTCGGGGTCTGTGGCGTTGTCGATGGCTTGTTACTGAACTGCACTTTCCAAACCAACACATACCTTTACTAGCCCACCACATGAAGTTTAATCTTGTTCGTTGGAAAAAACAACAACATTTGAAGCTATTGTTCATCCTTGTCTACGTTGGATACAGGTGTAACAACAGACAGCATCCTATAGGAGCAAACAGAAAATGAAAAGGAAGACATTAAACCATCATAACCCTCGTTGTGTGGCTAGCTCGTGGGAATACGGTGCAAATGACTTGGCCACAGTGGTTCGTGGGTGTGCGTGCCTGTGTGCCGTATCGCGCGACATTTAGGCCGCTAACATGCTTGTCGTTCCGTCGAATAAGTGTAAAGTACCACATAGCACACCGTGCCCGCTCTGTAATGGGGCAAGGAGACAAACCTATCGAACCAGCACCGCGTCCACCTTGATGACAGGAAAATCATATAGGTCGGTGTCCCATTCGTTGCATATGTGCATATACGTATGTTAACAAATGAGTGGAACGATAGAGTGGTGAGTGTTCAAAAGCACAGAACTGGGATTCAACGCAATCCCACGCTAATGACCATCTTCACAATGCGAACTTGTTGCTAGGGTCACATGTACACAATGAATGTGTGTGAACTGTTTTTGTTGTCCGGGTCGTTTTTCCTCTATCTTTTTGTCTTTTATGAACATAGATCATACCACTAGCTGTTGCAGGAAATATTCAAGTGGAACAGTGAAAACACTTGGGAATGAATTGGTGTGTTCGAGACACTGAAACAAGTTAGATTCGACCAAGATACGGCCTCTTCCGATCAGGACGATAAATTTATGACCGAAATCAGAATTGCTTGTGGAATTTCGTCTTATCAGCTTGGCACGGCATTCACAACACCGGCTGAGTTGACTGGACAACATGAAGCCGGACTGTTTGTGGTTGATCTGGAGGCTTTGAAGTTAGCCTGAGCCATTACGTCGTAGAAAGTCGATGGGATATTTGAACTTTGATTTTGACCCTTCATTATTTTGTTATGAGCTTAAAAAATTACTAGCTACTCTCAGCTTAAGGTAAAGCTCGGGAAAATATATTTTAATCCACAAAATACTCTCAGTTGTAAAGTACTTTGTTTTCGACAGACTCAACTGAATTCCAGGTGAATTTCTGTTTTTTTAATGCTTCAGCTGAACGTGCTACACAAAGGCCCCTGTTTCAGTTGCTACGATACTCGAGATATCGCAGCGTATTTTCTTGAGAGCATACTACTAGTAAGGTTGTTGAAAAAACTTGATATCCATTTACGGGTTAGTTTACAACCGAATGTATCTCTCGAAATGAGTTAAATTTGGGTCCACGCAGAACATACGGTTGACGAGAACCCGGGAATTGCATTTACCTGATGCGGAGGAGGGACGAAACCTTTCATGGGCTGTCGGAGGAATTTCGGCAACCTAGTGAGTGGCACTCATTTTCCACTGAAACTCGATGTCACCAAACTGAACACCCAATAATGGGTATGGTACTTCAGGATCGCAGATTAGTCTGTGTACTCCCAAACTGTCTCGCGCAGAACTTAATTGTACCAAACGATGCATTTGGTCGATTTTCTCTCGAGGCCCATAGAAATAAGGAAGTATTGTGTTGATTGCAATCTTGCAATTTTGAAATATTGTTCAGTTTGGTCCCATCGAAATTTTTGTATCATCAGCTCTTAAGACCGCTGTTCTCCGTGAAACACCATTACTCCGTTGACCTGTTTGTCTCAACATTTATTGGCCTCCAGGCTGGGCCGTTCTATCCAAATGTGCCAGTCACAGTTCCGTTGTGGGTCGCCGTTTATCTGCGGCAACAGCAAAAATGTCGCATCATCCCGCCTGATTGGATGACAGTTCAAAGAATTTGTCTGAAATATCCTAGAAAGTCGATCGCAAATTGAGGCACGCCAAAACGGGATTCTGTAATCCTCACACGTAAGCAGATTTAAATTTCGAACTTGCTAAACCAGTTTGAACGAAAGTTACTGAAAAAGGTGGCGTTATACAGACCGTTCTCTTAAAAATCAGATAGAGTAAATCTGGAACGATAATGTCCATATTCTCACGAATCTAGAACTTGATTATTTTGGATGACAAAGAGTGAAAGAAATGGCAAACTTTCAGTGAAATTCACTGAGAAAAAGTAAATGAATATCCTGGTACTGGATGACTGGTAATTCGTAACTGAACCTTCGTCGTGCAAGTAAAATCACTGAGCGCCAAAAAGGTGGAGGAAATTTACAGCTGTTTCGTCATTGTATGAAGTCATTCGTAAGGTCTCACGAGGTCCTGAGTAAGTGTAAACGCGTAACCTTATCATTCGAGGACTTTGTGAACACCATGTCAATCGTTCAGCTGAACGCTGAATGACACCGTATTTCGTCAAATTACAAGTAAATCGCACTGACAGCCAGCCAGTCGTGACTGAAGCGTACAGAACTGTTATTAACCGGGAAGTCTTTATAGGTGAGAACCACTGAAGGATGAAATAGCTCTATAGTGATTACAGGTTGTCCAGCACTGAATGACTTAACTCACAGGATGAAATTTGGCTAAATCTTCCAAGCAACCGCAGACTATAAAACTTTGCCGAGGCTCGTCTTAAGGTTCCGACAAAAATTATGCTTCAGTTAACATACCAAGGTAAGAAATACTTCTTGGGAAAAACCTGACAAGCAGTATATCCAGTGGAAGGTGGTACAAAAATTCTACCAGTACTAAGGATGAAAGATGACTCTCTGAGTCTGACAGGACCGCATCAAAGTCATCTGACTTTCGAAGACAAGTTTTGAAAAAGTCCTTCGTCGCACTCATGTGATTTTCTGTAGGAAAGAGCATAGCATTTTAGAAAATCACCGAAACCGAATATTCTCAGACTGTCAGTCCGTGAGAACTGCTAACGTGCAGCGGCTGACCAAAAACCTTACACTCATTGGATCAAAGACTAATAAAACAATAAGTGAAAAATGTAGCCCGTTGTGAGGCTTTTATTTACACAGTAATGCTGAAGACTTTTGGTACTCCAACAAACGAAATCATCTTAAAAAAGGCATTTCAAAACGTTGATCCCAATGGTTGTCAGAGGGAAACCGCAGTCAAACCATCAATTCACACGGCTGGAGGCGGTCCAGGAACACTAAGACACACGGCGTCGAATAAACTAAAGGCACATGACATGAGGTGTTGTTCAATGCAACACTTGATTTTCCATGAAGGTTAACTTCCCCCAATCGCTAGGTATTGTTTTTCGGTAATATAACGCTTTTAGCCAACTTTAAACGCACGAGTGTGCAGAGCTTCGACGATCTAGGTGACGTTTACGCCTAGTACTCAGCACTATTTCCATAGCTGAACTACTGATTCGACGGAACTGAGACAACTGGGAATATGTCCAGACAATTTAACCACCATATAGGCCATGGGACTGAGAATATATACTTTGTTGGACGTCATTTGGTGCATTTCCTCCTGTATTATTTTTGTTATAAAGGTGACCTTAGGATTATCCACACATGTGCTGGATATGTGGTGCACCTGTCAGATCAGTGATTTTAAGCCCGCGCCTAAAATTAGCTGTGCAATATCCGAATGCACATAACCACTCAGCTCTAGATGCATCATGGAAGTTTTTTTGTTCATCAGACAGCTATCGGTGTTTAGTCGTCCAACTGAGTTCTAGTGTTATCTGTTCGAATTTTAGGGTTTTCCGTTCTTGGGAATAGCCATCTTTCTGATTCTGTGATGCTTAACTTATGCAGGAATTAAACGTGACTTGTGGTTCAAAACAAAAGTTGACTGCCTAATCACGTGTTAATAGTGCACCGAGTGCATATTAATATAGAACATTAGCACAATTACATCAGAGCTCAGCAAAGGACGTAATTGTTGACACTCATCAAGTCATCTTCATAATCCTACTCAATGACTATCGGACTCATTGTTTGGCATATCTTTATGTAAAAGTGTCTATTTGCCGGTATCGGATTCAGTTTTTCGGCATATAGCTTAGCTGTAGAAAGAAGGTCCACGGATCTACATGGGAACAACCAAATTACCCCAACTGTTGGATGATCAGCACTGAGTTATTACCAGAAGCTACAAACACATCATATAAAAACAGACCAGTTACTAACGAATAAGCAAGTCTTCCAATAATAATCGTGATTCAGTCCGTGGTCTTGAAGCGTTTAGTTTTTCACACAGACCTTCACATTTTATCGACCTTGACTGTTTTTGAGACTTACCGAATTCTTCTATTATCCTGTTTTTATGGTGGGAGGTTGATTGTAATGCCTATGGACCTGTCAACTGGAAGCTGTCAGTTAGAGTTGGCGGCTCTGCCAGAAGCCAGAGCACAGTAAGCTTAGTTTGAAGTTGGGACTTCAAAAGTTTACGTGTAGAACCGCAAGCAACCAAAACGGATCAGATGTCCAGTTGGGATGCAAAAGGCAATAATAGTAGCTGGCGATTTTTGCGAATTTCTCCTCATCGCCAGTTGTTTCCCCTAGCTTAGGCTCAGTGGGCACCGTCGTGCTACCTGCGGCTCTCCCACACTTTAGCAGTCTTGGAGTAAAGCTGACCATATTACCATCGGCTACTGACGGTGCGGTTCAGTTCCTGACTGCCTGTGGTTATGAGTCAGACCACACCCTCGTTCGGTACAAATTCCCGTCAATTTTCCTGGTTACTCAAAGAAGGGAACTCTAAATTGATTGTTAGATGGCTTTGTGAGCCATTCGATAAGCCTACATTGCGGTGCTTTACGCGTGGCCTTCTTGTAGGAAACCAGTCGGGGCTGGGATGAGATAACAACAACCACATATGGCCATAACAATTCTATTTGTGGTGTTTGCGCGCACGGAGGCTACAAGAGAAGGACAAACAGTGATGTTCCTTGTTGTGGGACGTTTTATACATTCGTGCCCAGAACATAATTCGGTTAGGCTATCGAGAAGATCGCAGCTCAATTGTGTCCTCTGTTTGGGTGGAGGGACTATGTAGAACCAAATATGTACAGTAGTGGAGGATACCAGTGCATTCGACAATGAACAGAAACCGCTTCAGCGAGTTCGTGAAAACAGGATCTGGGGTTTTTTCTTTGAGTGAACTAATCGAAGGTAACTTTGGAATCCAAGATGTGACGAAAACCAGCCTCTTGATCAACTACCACTTACTTTCCACTACAGTTTGGCTGGGAACTTTTCGTATGCACATGTCTTTCATCTCATCCTTGCGTAGTCTGCGAGTTTAGAGTCTTAATCGCTTTTGAACTAACTCTATGGCCTTCCGTCCTGAAGCACCATCAAGCCATTGAGCTAGATGGACCCACACTGGCGAAGTGAATCTTTTGTTCTGTACTGGCCGTATTGTTTGCACATATTCTGGAACAAGATGTTGTGCCGAAGAATGAGGTTTAAGCAGGCTTCATTCCTGCGTTCAAAATAAGTAGCCGAACGGAGTGTTCAAACACCATAGAAGTATAAGACTGGTGCCTGCCTTTGGCGGCTGCTAGCTGCTCCAGTATTGTGATGCCCATCTTCTGCACGCCGGATGCACATCCGGAAGCATCCCGCAGATTTGTGATCCGGTGACAGATGCACTGACCATATATTACGTCAAGCGCATAGGCAGTGTCATGCACACTATCGACCTCAAATTGTGGTTTTCCTTGAACTCAAAGGAATCTTAGGCATCATGGTCCGAATGGCTCTCTTAAATGTACTTGGCCAGAAGCGGGTGAACTTTGAGTTTAGCAAAATCCTTCATGTCTTGTATTTCACCATCACCGATTGAGTACAGTGAACTCTCCAAAGGCTTCTGCACAACTAGTCGACTTTATCCCAGCTGTCTACTCTCTCCTTTTTATCCGGCTTTGTCGTGGTCGCTGTGACGGTACGCAGACCCCAACAGATCATGAGTCTATGTATAGAAATAATATCTGAGGGAATGTTAATGGAAGTGAATTAGGTAGACGGTATCATTGTGTTGTTTGACGATCGCTTGTCCATACAAATTGCCCGAAACAGAATACCAGAGGTTGCTCCCTGTTTTGATACGCATTTGTTCACATTCGGAGTTCAGTGTTACTTCAGCAGTTCCCATACTCTTATGCCCCTCCGAAACCTCAGAATGATGTGCTTGAGTACGTTGATCGGTTCGCATAAGCCGTGACCATATTACACATACAAATATACTACAAATGCTACAAATACGTCAATATGCCACTAAGCAAGATGCTACCAACGCTCGCCACTCTGCTTTATCCATGGCGTTAGAAACAAAGCCCCTGTATCTAAATTACTGTTTATACAATGAAACTACCAGGAAGGCTTTAATTTATGGTTAGGAAACTCAGTTCCTCCGAGTTCCTGGATAATGATCGTCGGTGTTTCGATAATATGCTAGGAGTGCGCAACGAGGCAGTGCATAAAAGGTCATTTGGCAAACGTAAGAATATTTAGAGCAACAAATCAAATTTGTCAGGTTGAGACGACTAAGGAATGTACTCCGCGCGACCAACCACCGTCTACAAAGGAAGAGTTTTACTGTTCCAAGCAACTGTCGGTGAATAGGGATAGGCTATGATATGAAATTGGCTAAAGTCAGACCGAATGTTGTGGGCTTTTCGCGCCTTCCTTATTGGGACTCAGGTGACCCTCCTTGCATGGGACTGGAAAACCCTGACTATATGCAGCCAAGCTGAGTGATAGGCACGCTGTTATTTTCTGGCCGAACTACTTAGTTGACTTCTGTCTTTCGTTGTACTCTGGGCTTATGTCGGGTGGGGTTCGCGAATGTCGTTTGGTCAATTTCGTCCGTGCTTTCTTATTACGAAACGGTACAATTAGTTCAGTGCTGTTTGTTGATGTACCCATTTCGAGTAGTCAGTACCAAGCTCGCACCGTTCCTTATTGTTTCCTCGTCGTTTTATGACAGTTGTGCACCAGCGTGTATTGATGGTGCATTGCTGATGATGATGCTGATGAGTAAAATGCACGGCAATAGCAGGCCATATTCGGTAAGCTAAGTGGACGGCTTTTAACATTTCAAAAGCTGATTTTCTGTTTCATTTCGGCATCAGGACTTGTTTTTATTATACAAAAATAAATAATGTAAAAACCCTAAAGTAATTAGATTAAAAAGTAACATCAGGCTGAACGAGTTAGTAGCGACCAACCAACCGTAGATGTCGGTATAGTGCCTAAACTCCACTTGACTCAATGATTGTTTTACTATGGCATCTCAGAGACTACAGTGTAGGCCATTCAAGGGACATGAGCTTCTAGAGACTACAGTGTAGGCCATTCAAGGGACGTGAGCTTCCTCCAACCTCGACAAAGACGTTTTCGTTCTCTAACCTCGTTTGTCCACCTTCAGCCTTCCGTATTGCATGCAGTCATGAATTACCTGTGCAGCTCGTTTGGAAAGACCACATTTGCGTTCATTTTTTGTAACCACACGTCCAAACCCGTAAGTCGACTAGATTTCATTGGAATTCACACAAGTGGTGACACACAAGATGCAACGTGCGTTGTTTGCGGTGGTACCGTTCATTGATGGAATCAGGGCGAAAAAAACGGCTTTTTATTAGCAACATTCATATCTTTACTTGTCGGCACATCCTGCTGTAGAGACGTATTTTGACTGCAATTTAAACGCAGGTGCGTGCGTGCCTGTTTTGTGTGAATTAGGTCGGCGAGGATCATCTTCGTTATTGTCAATTGTCAGTTCCTAATGCCGCACACTTGATGAGTCTGCGGGTGGTCGATTTGTGGTTTATGCTAGTCCATGCGTGCGTGCGGCCGCGGATTGACGACAGACCTGGCACGCACTGCGACTACCGCTAAGTACACGACACTCCGACAAGCCTGGTAAATTTGCGTGTTCGAAGCGGCTGAGCGACCACACGTCCTAGATGTTGGATATTGCTCTGTGAGCTTACTCCCACGGTTACTTATTTCCGCAGTACCCAAAACAGTAGAACCCAATGCCACTTGAAATGTGGATTGGACAACTACGCAAAAATCCCGTCTAGTTTGAACGAAGAACAAACACCTCGATCCTTCAGGTAATTGAATTCGTTGCGAATAGCTCCAATTAAATGTGGGACCGTGAGGTTATCTAATGCAATTCCAATGGTGGGGCTACCATAACACTAACTGGTTGCTGTGACTAACTTGAACCATATTGAAATATGCGTCCCTTCAGAAAGCATGGGAAGTCGTTTCTTATACAGTTCCAATAGAGGCTACCCCTTAAGTCCTTTCCCAGCTCGGCCTGTTAATTGTCAAGCCGGGGGGACCTTCCTTTGAGCAGCTTCCAGTAAAATGACAAGACTTTCTTGAGTTTCACAGTCTTAATGTCCAACTTTTACCCTGTGACCATTACAAATGTATACTTCAAAGTGGCTTTACAGTTTCAACGCTTTAGTTTTTTCTCAATGTCCTCTGTTCTACAAGACCGCTGCCTAAAATGTGAGTGATAAGAACCACACACAGTGAGTTCTGTCACTCCCAGTTCGCTTGTGAATGTGCGTGACACAGAGTATCGAACGACCTAATCGTGATGCCAGAATTTTGGCGTGTAGTGTACTGTAAAACGGCAAACCGTACTATCAACGGAACAGCTATGTGAAACTCATAGAATATTCATTCCTCGAGTTCCTGAGGTGGGCTGTAATGTGTGTGAAGCTGTGCACCTCACTTAGAGTGACCTATCTGGCAAAGCAGCTGGAGATAACTTTTATGTAAGTATTATCTAGGTTCATAATAGTTCCTGTTGTTGTTAAAAATGCGTTTCATAGCTAATCTCCGATCCGTATGAGTCAGGCTATTTTCAGCCTCTCGTTAGGATGTCCGGACTGCTTTCCTGTCCCATGTAGCACTGTACCGACCAACTTAGTTCAACAATCATGCTTTCAGTGTAGCAGCAAAAACTACTACTTCTGATAGAAAGCGAACCACGTATCGCACACTGTGTAAGCTGATTCCTTACTGCGAGTCACCATCTACTCAACCGACCTCAATTTCCAGCAAGCCATTCCAGTTTGGAGAACAGGTCATTAAAACTGTAGACTTGAACAAAAGATTTCTTAGTGTTGATCGTAGAACGGGAACAAGCCAATGTGACACACAGTAGAAGTTTGGCACGCTACTGGACAAATTCTCATCTTCTGGATGCGCAGAGTTAACTTCTATGTGCGTTCCTAACCAGTTTTTAGTGAGGAGTACGTATTGATGATTTTTCATACAGCTGACGCCCCTATTTGTGCTGAAACTTGTTTTCTTCTCAGACACCGCCAAACAGCTGAGGTCAACGTATATGAACATAGTAGAAATTCAAGTGAATGCCGCACTTTATCTTCTTGACCAGTCACACATTAGTTCAGAGCAAAGTGATTACTCTTGAAGTAAGTGTATACAAGCAATGGTTAAGTGGATACTTCACACAGGAACCGTGCACTAATGTTTAGAAGAGTTGGTCCAAGTTATACCCGGTAATACAATGCATACGAGCCGGTAACAGCAAGACCAGCGAACTGCCTAGTTGGCCGTGTGAATTACCACGTCTAACATGCAGCAGTGATCATCTTGCCGCACAACTTCAATGGTTAAGTGAACCTAAAGAAAGAGGTGATAACTTTGTTTGATGAAGTGGTTGAGCATTGAGGTTAAGTTGAGGTCAAGTGCGTACCAATCGACTACACAATAACAGGACGGATTCTCAAGCCCGTTTTATCTTCAAATGAGTGAAACCTTCAATAGGTAGGAGAAGCCACCAGCTTGGTTAGGAAGCTGAAATCGTCAGCGGCGGGTAAGTAGAATGATATTCAGTTGAATCGCCTGTTATACCTAGTCAATGTATAACTGTTAGAATGAGCCCCAGATAATGGTGACTTGTGCCCGTGGCGGAGAACATGACTCACAAAGTTGCTGAGAGTATTTCGCCAGTTGACCTATATTTTTCCCAGCTTTCGCCCAAACAATTCACATCATGCATGCCTTGAGTCCACCCATCGATCAGCCACTCATTACTCGCATCACGTTTGTTCATGACTGGACAAGTCTCTAGAGCGGATAATTGTGTTCCGTTCGCACGACTGGTTAGTTTTCCCATTGATTTGTACCGCACTTGTTTACCCTCACATCTGTCAGTTTTGCACTGCTGGTCCGTTTCGGTTCCGATCTAAGAAGGTTGTGGTCAGCAGTGGAAAGCATCGCAGCAGATTGGCGGACCGGCTTCCCTGGAATTACTATTGCACATCTTGATGATCCTTTTTGAGTACTTTCAGAAAATGCTGTCCAGGCAGCGAGCGCATCAGGATGTTTGAAACGCCAGTAGCACGTATTACGATGTGGACAGAAGCTACATACCCGGTAACCTTTACTCCGGACAAGTTAGCACACAGTATGACAGAATTTCACTACCATCTGAAGAAGACGTTACTTGCGGAGTAAAGCTTCATCTATATGATGACTTGCTGAAGAATGAAAGGAGCCTGGAAGATGCGGCTAGCGCAAGTCTACAATGGTACCCACCAAACAATGTGTCCCTAAACATATGTAGCATCCAGTTGGTTCTATTGATGACGTTCGAATAGCTTGAATTCGGGGGAGAAATACTAATGCGCATTCCCGTAGTGATAGCAATACGGTTTTGTTTACACTGTTCAGGCGAACCAGTGGAAATGCTTCACGCATTTCCAACTTCAGGTATATGGATGTCGGACAACTTCGTCCATATGAATTTTTATTTCGCCAGTTGACCTATATTTTTCCCAGCTTTCGCCCAAACAATTCACATCATGCATGCCTTGAGTCCTTCGGTTCAGCTAATTTTACAGCGAATGCGAGCTACCTGTTTTCCCTCAGTAGTATCGAACGACATTATCTCAAGTGATGCTACCAATCTAGTAACTCGTTTTAAAGCGACAGTAGTTGTGGGAAACGCGTAAATGTTAGATGTTACCATGTGGTGTTAACTCTATCAGAACGTCGAGTATCCCGCGTTTTTGTAATAACAGAAAATCTTTTCTGTCATTCATTTCATCTGTGTGGGATGGGCGTGCTTAAATCTATGGCGAGAGTTTGGCCATGCTTTGGTACTGTCACACAAAATCGTGTCATTTTCGAATAGTTCGCCGCAATTGGATAGCTCAGTGTTTTGACAAACGCTCGTTAGACGGTAGACGTTTTGTTTCTTTGGTTCATTCTGTTCTTTCAATAGTGGAACACTGCTGTGTCTAGTAAGGTTGGTTGGGGATGGTCACTGTAACAATTCACCAGTGAGCAGAGCCTTGTCAGATTAGTCGGAAACTGGTCCACTAACCGAGCACACAGCGCGAATGTAGAGGACCCGTTTTGTTTTCCACGACCGATTAAAACCACTGTTCTTCACTGATGGCACCAACTTGATATTCTGTATCTCTATACATGAAGTGCATTCTTTGGTTAATCATAAATATTTTAGCAAAGTTATGGCCGTTCCTATCTTCAGCGTGGAACAAACTTGTTAAAAACTGTGCTGACTGAAACTTTTAGCTAGTTTAATGAATCCCGCTTCTCTCCAGGGTGCTGAAGTTACAAAACGTCTTCTTGAATTCTATCTCTGTCCAGGGTTACGATGACCTCTTCCTAATGAGTTCTCCTCGGAACCTAGACTGGTAGCAGTCTAGGCAGCAGTGTTTTATCCTCTACATCAAACCAATCTTTATTAGATGACATTATTATTATTAGATGACATTAGATGACATTAGATGACATCTCGGATTTTCTCCCGTTTCTTTGCTCTAAAACCAGACAAAGAGTTATTTATGATGCATTTAATCCTCTTTGAGGTTTAACCAGAGTCCCACCTATACTCAATAGGTCCGGGCCGATAAGAAACAACCATGCACTGGAACTTCCAACAAGCGTAATTTTTCACTTTTTTGAATGGATCATTCGTTAGTTAGCCTCACTCCGTTGCGACACCTCTGTCCAAGTTGCACACCGATAAAACAACTGAAATCTCTTATGCTGGAGTCTATGTAACTTTTGCCGATTTCCTAGACTAATAATGTGCTTCCGCATGCCAGAAGTTTACTTTGGAGTGTGTCTTGAATTCACACAAAGGCTAGAAAGAGTTTTTCACTATCTGTGTTACTTGCAGTTTTGTCCACAGAAGAAACTCCGATTGGCTTTACTGGAAATCAGGTTATATAGTTCTAAAAATGCTAGGGCTAATGAACTTGCGCACTCAGTCTATTCAGTAAATTTCTGATGAGAAGATTCGTAACTCATATGAGGGGGAAGTGAATGTACATCATTCAAGATTTCTGCAGTTCTCTGTGCTTCCGATCATACCGAAATTGTTGGTGCATCAAGCGGGGTAAATGTACCCATTCCTGTACGATTTATCTACACATTATTTCTCATGAATTTAGTCACAGGTACCACTGACGATCACTGACTATTTCTAGATGCATTTTTTTTCCAGATTACGATTTCAATCAAATAACCAACTGAAACTACTCTTGATCGTTTTTAAGCCGAATTCTAATACAGAATAGCAATTTATCATATCAATGAGTGTAGCGGAACAAAAAAAAGGAATGTGACTTATCAACCAACACACTGAACGAATGCAACACTGCGTTTTTTCGTCTGTAGCAACCATACGCTCAGTAAAACTACACAAGGAAAGCAGACGTCTTGGAAATAGAGGCTTCTCCAGCATTGATCATGGACGCACTGGAAGACCACCTGGGTCACGCAGCGCATTTTTTCAGCAAGACGCACTGAGGCTCAATTTGAGACGAAGTCTATTGAATGCGAGGGAATCCCTTCGTGAGTCCAAAGGTGAGAGTTTTGTTTCGAATATCGAGTTCATCCCAGATAGTACGATCATCTGTATCCCTCTCAATTGGTCCAAAATTGCTTTAAATTGCTAAATTAAGCCATCACACCTTGCTGGGCGTAGCGCAAACTGCCCGCGCTAGTCCAGTGGTTTGGCCACTGTTGGCCGGCAAATCCAATTTAAATGTGTCATTCGATTAGTTTTACTCTGAACAACACAAAGCAGGAGACAGTTGCAGACAGTAATAATAGTGAGCACAGGAGAAGGGAAAACCGGGAGTAAATCTAATTCAGAGATCCTGTCTCTCCATATGGGTTAGCAATAAACGAAATAATACCACACATGGTTCATCCATCTTTTTCTGAGACAATATACGTAGCGTTTTTTATACTGAAATACAATAGTCTATCAGCTTTCTTCACCTGACTGTGACTGGATGTACCTTGAAGAAGAGATCGCTTCCCAACTCGTATGTGGTGGTGTGGTAGGTGCTCGCACACATACAATCCAAACAGGAACGGGCTGCGCTTCGTTGGTCCAGGTTATAGGATGATATACTCCTCTAGATTATATCCACAGTTGAGCCTTCAATGGGGGACTCAGCGTTGCATGAGTAAACATCGGTTTGCTAGCGTTTGTTAGCCTGGAGGCGTCATGGGGCAGTAGTAATCCTTCGGCTAAAATTCCTGGGCGTAGTTCACTTTAGCGTTCTTTTAGGGTGCATTTATTTTCTCCTAGTTTTCCTTCTCCCTACCTCTTGGCGGAAAATCTGAGATGAAAAGTTTTGATGTACGATCGTAGGCTTTTTAATGTTTGTGTCATGTATCGTCCCATTATCTTGAATATTTTTCTAAAGTATGTAAATCAAGTACAATTAGGGTTTTCTTAAAATTCGTCAACTTCGTTTAGAGAAATCAGGGCTGAATATCGTCCGCTCAAAGTTCCTCTTAGGTCCTGTTGGTGGTGATATACGGCATGCGATAAAAGATCTTTCGGGCTACAAAAGTGACACACCACAACTGGACTGACGTTAACAAACTCAAGAACATTGTATACCTTCGGTTCGGAAGCAGATGCATCAGTATTCAATCAGACATACCATCCACCGACAAATTCCATCTAGCACTGATGAGAATCTTGGTAATGTGTGCTCAAGACATATCCGTTCCGTTCTTCCGGTTATTCAGATCAGCCTCCCCATTATGCTACAGCCAGAATGACCCAAACTTCTGAGACATGTTCATCTGGTGGCTCTCCAAAATTCCTCCTCAGCTCACATACTTCGTGTTACTGAAAGCGCTTGAAAATCTCCTTCTTGGAACTATAAGGCCCTCGCCAACATATGGATCGTTAGAATGCAAGGTTCTGAGGGCTACTAGCGGTAATATTACTGTTCCGTACTATACGACTCCGAGGTTATGGAAGGCAGGACGAACGGATACTGAGCTTGTTTCATGGACTCCAGCAACATGCATTCAACCGAATGTGAGCAATCGATTAATGAGATTCCCGGGCGAATATACATAGACAGATTTTTCCCACTTAAATAATCACTTTACGTTCATATTGGCGAAAAAACATTGAAGGCCACTGCCATGAACCTAGCTGACCCTAAGGAGTTGTTTGATCAAAGTTTCCAATCCCTCTCATGCTTAAACCTTGGAGGCCAGTGCGTTGTGATCAAGTACGGCGACGTTATTGATGTCGAAGCATGCTGTATGCTAATGAATGCTCACTCTTTCTAAGAGTACATGTGGATTGGTAGACCTTCTTGGGATATTTCTTGAGGATGTGTCACACAGAGGGAAGGATCATACGAAACAGACCATAAAAGTGCCGCTATGCAAGTATGTGCAATAACATATGCATATAAAAGTTTTGTCTTTTCTTCTTTGACTCAGGTCTAGATCCGTTCTTTATAGCTGAAATTCTAGGCCCGTTATATTTCAACAAAATCCCTCATCGAAACGTCCCTCCTAAGGATTGAGCCTGAATAACGCAAATAAATAGGACGAGTGCTAAAATCGACAGATGTTGCCCTGCTTGTGGCTCATTAGGTAGGCGCAATCTCCGGAAGCTGGGAACTCAAACCCTGACTTGAACAGCATGTTGGTCCAATGTTAACTTCTGAACTCGCAAGCACGATGAAACTTCTGGAACTAGAGACTCGATGGAGCTGCTCGCAGTCAGTAGCATGTCGCTATTCATCCACATCATGTGCAGCATACAAACGCCTCGAGATTTCGTCGCGAAGTTATTCAATGAAGCTTCTCTTGGCGATATGAACGATGGCTCAGAATCCACAGAGCAACCGTCCGATAGTACCTGTGTCAAGAAGAAACGTTATTGAATGTCTTCGCAGTGGAATCTCCAGGTAGCCTGTGTGCTGCACTCTATGCGGAGGGACAACTTAAGAAGGACTCCAACCAGTAAATGACTTATTCAGCTGAGGATCACAGTGATGATTTTAGAAAATTATCACACTGGTCAACTGGTATAAATAAGCCAAAAAATGGAAAATAGTTGGGACGAAACTGTTGGGCGTGGTGTTAGTGGAATCCACGAGTCTTCAAGTAGATGGGGACCAGCCGACTGGATGAGCTAGCCGGTAGGACACCTTCCCACGGCAAAAATGAGGACGCTTTCAGACGACTTGATAGGCGGAAACCAATTTTTTGTCCAAATATCCAGATTATCTCTCTGTGAGGATGGCAAATTTAATAATCAGGGACGTGGATATAGAAATCATAATCTCATAAACCCAATGGTAACGCCAATTTGCACATCTCTGAAACTGAGAGTGCTTCCAGTTCGAATGAAAGCCACTCAAATTTGAGGAAACAATACTTACCATCAGCAAAACTACGAGATGTTTTAAATATGCACACCAGCAACAGTTCCTAACTGTGAGGAAAGTAAAAATTGTACGGGAACATATGGATTTACCTTCTGTACCTCTTATACTGAAGTAAACCTCATGAAACCCGGAGCCAGCATCAACCTAGAGTTTATATAAATTAGACAAACATGTTATCTGTATGAAAGAAAGTCGGTTTCGGTCAGATACTTCTGACTGAACTTGTCTTGTCATCTTGAAATATGAAAAATAACACTGATATGGAGTTACTGAGACCCCACTCCCCCACATCCAGATGTTGGAACAATTGAATTGCCATTCGATCTCATGAATGAATATCACGGTGAGGTATTCGGGCAAAGTAACACATCGATTCCAAAATCTCACATCATCAAACAGTTTGCTGTTTCGCTTCCTGAAGATGTTGGATTGGTCAACATATAATCCTATTTTCTACCTGATTGGGACCCAGGGTTGACCAGCACATCGAGTGTGGATATGCGTAAACTCTATGGCATCAAGATGGAATCTATGCTCTTTCTGGGAAAAGATTAAGCAGGTGTCAGTCAGAAAAAGTGGAAAAACGATTAATAAAGATTTTGAGTGCGAAAATTGCATCAAAATCTATCTGAATAAGACAGCTCTACTGGATGATGCTACATTTTTGACAAATCTGGTGTACTCACGCCGGTGGATAAATGCGACATTTCCGTAAATTGTGAACTGTTGGACTTGTCATTTACTGAACAAAAACACACGGCTTCATTTAGTAGGAATGAAATTTCAGTAAACACCGTGGGGGTCCTGTAATTTTGGCGCGGTGTATATGGATTTTTTTCTTTTCCGTGCAAACCTACAATCTTCTCGGTCCTTCTGCATCTTGTTTATTATTTTCCTATAGGTGTGTTTTTTGTGATAGATGAGTGAACATCACAGGTCGACGGCTTGTCCTAAAACTGCGTCAGTGATATCAAATAAAAATCGTCTGCACTACTCATAAGGCTGCTGAAAATTCTTCGACAGCCCACGACCGGTTTCGCCCTTCTTGGGGTTCATCAGGTAGGCGCAGTCCCCGAGTTTCCGTCAACCTTATGTTCTACTTGAACCCAAATTGGACTGTTTTCGAGAAATACACTCATTTGCATATCAATTTGGTTTTTGCGAGAGACTCACCTGGAACCCAGCTGAATCTCCCGTTTGTGATGTTTTTAGGCAACCTTATGAGTAGTGCATTACGTATATACATGTATCGCGATATCTCGAATATCGTAGCAACTGGAACATGAGGCGGCCTGGTGCAGCACATTCAGTTGTCTGGAAACATCACAAACGGAAGATTCAGCTGAGTTCTAGGTGAGTCTCTCGCAGAAACCAAATTGATATCGAGGGTATTTCTCGAAAAAAATCGTCTGCTTTGTGAAACAGCGTGAGGCTGATTCATTCTAGAGAACAGTTGGCACAACTGCTTATTTAAACTGCTGAGTGCGACGAAAATATGGAAAGTAAAATCTCGGTCTTCGAAAGACCTACACGGGCAACAGCTGGCTGAGCGGGTGGTGGCCTTTTTCGTCAACTTATTTTGGTCGGTAACCGGAAAATGCCAAGTTTTGTGGAAAGTATACTTCTCAGCTTCGGCTTCTTCATGGTTGCCTTTAGGAAGATGTTCTTATGAAAATTTTCATAATGTTCAAAGTCGTCTCCTCTTTTTGTTATTCGTACAGACCAGCTGAATGGCCGTTTTCGAAATCCAGGTTCCGCATTCAGCCCCGCACTACCAACTGGCAAATCAAATATTCAACAGTTACACAGTCCCACAGTGAGCGAACCTGCTGGACATAATTTCTTTCCACACGGACAGCAACCAACACCAGGCGAAAAGTCCCCAGCCTCCAGTGAAACTTCATTGCCGTCCTTCAGTACAGGCTCGGAATCCAGATTGCCTTTCGCTCCTTTGGAATCAGCTTACCTTTTATCTTTCATCAATGATGCCTATGCAAGATTATTAGCACGTCAATTGCAAATGCCAGCAAGCAAATACAAAAACTCAGATCGTACTGAAGATAATCAGGCTAGAAACAAAATTCCAGTGCATGGTCCTGTTTCCAGTCCTAACGTTGATCCACAGAAGTTTGTTTCAGCTAATGGAGAAATGAAACCAGATTTCTGGAGGAATATAAACTCCGTGTTGTTTGACCGGACTGGATCTAGCAACGTTCATTCGTCTTTCCGTACTGCAACACAAGATTTTCCAGGACTTCCTCCACTATTCAGCCTTTCATCTGCAGTCCGAAATGTATCCAAGCAAGCAGAAATGTGCAGTTCACGAAACTCTATGGGAAACGGTTGCAGCTCACCTAATCCTGCATGGTGCAGTCTTCTACAACAGTGTGATTTCCGAATAAACAAAGTAAATCAGTTTGCGGCTCCCAACCCTGGACCGTTCCCTAATCCTATACTATCAACTGGTTTCAACCAAACAGGTTCCTTGTACGGTCAAACTAGAAACACGGACGCGATATCACCGCCTTTCGCTCCGACACCTGGCAACCCAACATTTCCCGCCTACGATCCTACCTTCTACAGCATCCTCGGTTCAGTGTTTGCAAGCATGTTTCAACAGACTTCTTTCGCGCCGGGGGGCTGTGGGGAAAAATCTGGACTGTTGTCAGTACAAAATCTCACGGGGAACGGTGTGTCCCCCGATGACGATTTATTGCAAAATTCTGACCCTATTAACTTAAAGCTTAGGCACCAAGATCCACTCCCCAACCTGAACGGAACGGGGGATTCGTGTCCCAAAAGCTCAAACAACGCGATTTTGAGCATCGAAAGAGTTCTTGAGGTTACAAACAACAACAACAACAACAGACAGCCCGAACTCCAGTTACACAACCGAAATGGACTTGGTTCACCTTCCGCCATGCAGCGACTTGAAGTTGCCTGCAATCTATCTCAACGATCAAACATGTCACGAATCTCTCCTAGTTTTTCGAAACATGGGTTTACTGGTCATAGTTTTCTACTCTAAGGACCATTGTTTTAAACCGCACAGTACACTCAAATCAGAGCCACACAACAACAAACGTACCTCCCATGACGAATTGCAGAAAATTCCTTCAGAAATGATGCGTCGACTCCCTGTGTGGACTTACTTACATTTGCACCACAGCGCACCAAATGGTTTTTTGTACAAAGGCGTGTAAATATACAGAATGCACAGTGACTTGTGACCGCTTTGTTCCGATACGAGGGCACATGTACAGTGGGAAGTAGTTTTGAGTTCTGAATCAAGATTTTACAAGTCAAATGACCCATACAACAGTGTTACTCGTTGAGTTTATTCCAAGGTCAAGGTTGAGCCAAAGTACTCACTCGTCGTTAAAAACATCGAAAGAGTTAACAACTGTTTTCCTTGAAACACGTTTTTCCTCGTTTTTTATCAGACAAGTTACAGCAATAAGACTATCCCTTTTCCAGGCCCGACATATGGAAATGGACATTTTGTTTTCTGGTATTCTAATCAGGAGGGAACTTGTACATTAAAACCAGCAGAAAACGAAGCAGCGTCTCAACACAACACTTATGTGGTTTCTGTCAAGACAGACCCGATTGTGCGGTCGGTTGTGGACGCAAATACTTCAGATGGTTTCGGTACGCATAACTTCGCGCGAAAATATTGCAAACAACCTATGCATTTTCTAATCGTCATCACACTGAAAGTACAGTTGGTCAAAGTAAGGAAGGCGATAACTCTGTCCAGTAGTAATTAAACGTGGTTACGCTGACCACACCTTGTGCAGTGCCGACGTTGACAACAGAACAAGTGACTTCTAATAGCCATTGAATCAAAAGAGCATGGGAACGACGACCTGTGAGTCTATTCTCAAGTCAACCTACACTTAATACTTCCACAGTCGATAACCCACCCACTGCTAGGTAGCAATAATCTGAAGCAACTTTTCTCAAACGTGGACGGTTGAACTGAGAATAAGTTAGAAAAAGACAGAATTGAAAACTTATGCACTAGAAAACTGTGTTTGTTGGGGTACAACGACAAACAGTGCACGAAAATGGAAGAATTTTCCCTCCGGCCAAATTGACCTGAAGTATCAAGAAAGACAGCAAACTTTGAACATCTTCTGGGTACTAACCACATCGATGTCTGTTTTATCCTCATTTCGAAACCCTAGTTCTTCACCCAAGCACTATTTCCTGAATGATGACTACAAATGAGCGGATGTTTACTGATAACTTCTAGATCGGTTCGGAACATTTCCCACTAAGATATGGTTGTTTACAAAAGCTTCAGTGCGGAATGGCCAGAAAGTTTCACCGAAATATTTCTCGGCAAAATGACATGAGGTGATCCTATGATCGTGTCGAGCCCAGTTTCCACTCTAGTGCTTTGTAACGGTTGAGGAAGTGAAATTCTTGTGAAGTTTATAATCGGTTTTCGAAGGAATCGACCACCTAGCGACCAAAAACCATCCAGTTCCATTTATCGAAAGTAGATTGATGGTGGAAAGCATGAGGGACCTCGTAATTTTGCGGCGTGCTTTCTCCTCCGGTTGAGAATTAACAGGAAATTAGCTCTGCACCTTAAACACCGTATGAACACGTCATCTGGAAAGTAAAATGTATATCTGACCTACGTTTGTGAAATCATGGGTGGTTTACGGACCCACTGAAGTCGTGTTCACCGAATATTGAAATTTAACTTCAAGCATGAGAAACCTGGATAACCTTTAATTATGGAGATTTTCAGATTCGTTCTGCGGATCCTGAACTATGGTTCGACAGGTCTAGTGCGTCAGGACAACTACGAACTGAACAAGGTGGGTTTTCGTCTTATCTGGTGACGAAAACCTAGCGTTTGTGAGGTTGTCTTCGATGACTAACAGAAAGGTCAACATCCACCAGTTGCCTTGTCATTGACATGTTAAATCACCACAGGAAACCAAGACATTTGGTTCATCAACCATTGAATCAGAAATGTTTCGGACAGCCTTTTCCAAACTATCGAGATAAATCCACAATTCGTTCGTGAATTTCGGCTTCCTTCCCAGAAACAGACGTTTCAGTCGCCTGTTGAGCTCTCGGACCATTCTGAGGGGTTAAAACCCCTTAAACGCAGCTTTGTGAACTGGTAAAGTCCTGCACACGGCTTAATCCTATCTCAATCTACTTCAGTTGGCGTTATATAGTTATACCTCCGACCCCAGAGGAATGCTACATCCGTTTTTATGCTCTTTCGTGACAATCCATCCGCTGCCGTTACTGTGGACAGACGAACTCTGCCAGATATTTCTAAACCTCACAACTGTTCTTCAGCTGATCGTCCTCTTCCGACAATTATTAGACTTCGCTATATCCTTCAATGTATGCAACGGGCTACTGGCACCTCTACACTTCGTAATCATACCGAGGGTCGCACTCTTTTCTCCGTTAGTTACACATGCATTTGCACTTTGGGATTCACTTGATGAAGTAAACATGTGTTTCACTTCCTCGAAAGTACACTAGAGGAGATCTATTGCACGGGCAGGAGACACGATAGATGTGGCCGGACGAGCATCCGGACCTTGCCCGTCTTTGATTCACTGTGTCGATGATCTTGGTTGAGCTGACAGGAACAGATGAGTGGTCCCAGAATAGATACAGAGAACAATGCTTAGAGTTCAACGTCGGGTTACCAACACAGCAGGTTAAAAATTGCCATGGGCAGGCGGTTGACTGCATGTCCAGGATTGTATCTCGTCAATAAAAGACGTATTTACATGTAAAGAGGACGATAACGATAATGGTTCAGCTGTAACACCCTTTTGTTGCCTAGCTGCATGCCACCCGACGGAAGCATGAGGACTTAAATACTGCCAGGACGTCCAATCCTAGAAAAGAGCGTTCGAGATGCCAGGTTTGAGCTCGAACAACGGAACATCCGGTTAGTAATTCTGCGCCTTTAGCACTGAGCTACCTCAAGCGGATAGACTAATTCAAAAGTCAGATCAACGTACCAAGAGTGACCTGACTCATAGCATCAGGTAAAGATGTACCATATCACATTCGAGAAATGTTACACGGCATGTTTCGAGTTGTAATACGATGGTGAACATGTAGATCAGATGTGAGGCAAACGATTGACCTCATGTTCCATGCTGATCAAACCATTATATGTTAGCGCATGCCGCTGTTAGTCCGTAAATTCACTGCAATGCAGATGCATGTGATCCATAGGCCCACAAACCACACTGCGCCGTCTGAGTCTGAACTCGCTTCCATACGTCAAAGACTATGGAGAACTTAGTGTGTTCAGTCCCAGTGTATCAGATATAAACCGTGTACCAAAGTACAGTGCTCCCAGCTGCTATGGTCTCACTCACCGAGGATAAAGTGGCAAGCGTTGAAGGCGATGGGCCAACCAATCTATTGATGTCAAATTGTTCTTGTTCGACAGGGAAGGGAGAAAGCAACGCAGTGAATTAAATAGCTTTGATGAAGAACTGCCTGTGGGCATCCACATCCTGTGACATCCACAGCTGTCAGGGGCACTGGTCATTAAATTTCTCTGGACCCGGGATCCCCATCCAGGGAGACGGCAGTTCCCACAGCGACTAACTTGACCAATAACGACTTCCAATTGTCATCCGGATCACCTTTATTGTCATTGTGTCCGTTGAGTTATGGAAGTTTTTTCAGCTGACTCAACTCGATACTGTTGGGCCACAGGGGCACTTGGCAGGTGAACTGAATGGCTCTGCATCGACCAACGTTTCCCAGAGAGAAAGCGAATTGACGAATGTCCGCACAGTGCTGTGATCGGAGTCAATTTGTATACTCAAAACTGAAACTGGTAGCTGATTGCCTCAGGGTCCAAGTGAATCTATAGATGGTTTCCAGTTCATGGACTCCAAGTGACACGGTGTGAGCGCTTGTACTGGCTAGAAACAAATTATGTTCCGCACAACGTGAAGCTGTTCTCCATTATTTGTGCGATGAACATCAACTCCGAATCGGCGGTCAAAGGCTTCCTCCGGAATTAGTAGGCCAACTTTGGAATTCATACCACATGCCAGAATCTCAATGTCTGCACTTCTTTCTGACCAAAACGGCCGCGAGAAATTCCGATAGCTGTCTTTCTCATCCTCAGACCTGGCATCTGTCGGTGCCGAAATAACGAATGAACACCGGTTATTGCGTCGCGACGCAGTGGCCTTAATTGAGCCAGTCAACTGAACAGTGTGAAGACAGCTACTTACTGGAATTCAGTCTAGTAAGGTACATTAAACCCTCCCACACTTTGGATGCCACGAGCCACTGTATCGGGATGATCGCATATCCGAAGCGTAAAGTGTGAGAAATCTGAGTTTATCCGAGCGGTTTGAGGTGTATGACCGAACTGGGTTCTTATATGCGTGTTTTGGAGACAGCATAAATCGACCGAAAAATCAAGGTCCGAGCAAAAGATGTCTGTAGTGCAATTAGACAGGGAGTGTACTGGGCAGGAGTTTGGATACAGAACACTGCATAGACGGTTGATAGCTAAATGAACATGAGGATTCGCTGTCCGTCGGACTGCACCCGTTTATCTATCCTGGTATGGCTGAACGTTGAGGAACGGAAGTTCAGCCAGTATAGTCCACATGAACGACGTAGCCTGACCACCATGAAAAGGTGACGCCTTCATGCTTGGATAATGAACAAAGTGTAGGCGGAAACTTCCAACCACCGACAAGGAATTTTCTTCGTTGAAGGTTGATCAATAAGAGACTCATCGTACTCCTTGTTCATCGGCTCCAACTTGTATTGCAACTGGAACTGTTCCTTAGAATGATCCTGTGTTTAACCCAGGCTAACTTATCGACTTAGTATAACCAACCCTGGACCACGCGAATTCTCTTTTGACGCGGGATACTACATTAACTGTACTAATGACAGGATCCGTTGAGAATGGTAATCCACCAATAAAGTTGAGTCGACGAAATAGAGCAGCTCCGTTGTAACGTCTCCTTTCGAGGAGCAGATAAACCATTTATAGAACCAGAAGCTGCATCCTGGAAAGGGTAGTAACAAAAGCCAGCTCCGTGCCTCCAAAACGATCACAGAAATCATTTTTAAAGGAGAGCAGCACTGTACCGTATTCTGCATCAACATGATCAGATCAAGCGTCAACTAAGTAACGTTTGCATCCAATCACCATTTCAGTGCAATCCGTAAGAAACAAAAAGCCCAGTTGGTTTACTAGTTCAAAAAATCTTATCATGATAAGGCGAAACATGGGCACCTAGCAAAATAACATTTAATGCTTCACAGGAAAACAGATCAGACATAAAAAGGTTACATATTGACAACCGCGGAAATCACAAAACACGTTCGGATGAGGAGATGAAAAAAACATAGGTAAGGCGAACAGCGATGAGGCGAATCAGGACCCACGAACACTGATGATGAAGATGGGATATTGTACGGACATTAACCGTAATGCGACGGAGACTGAGCAACCTGAGTTTATGAGTGAAAGTTGGATATGTAGCGACAATGAGTACGCAATCGTGTCATGGTTTCCCATCCGTGACTGACAGCACGATGTTTTGGATGAGTATTCGCATTCTGATAGATTGGACATGAACACCGGAGCGAGATAAAAGGAAATAGGGCGAATAAGCTTTGGGCGCGCATCAAGAAGCTGAAAATGAGCGTACATTCGGATACATCTAGTATCACAGTATGACGATGGATCTGAGAGTGAACAGCTCGTTCAAGCCACCCGTTTGAGCGCAAATAGAACAACCAGGAGCACGCTGAGGAATGCAAGAACTCCACCAGTAGTACTGGTACCCGGTCCGCACGCTTGAATAACAGCAAACTGCAAAATTTTGAAAAGGTAGACGAGTTAGAGCGACACCATGGTTATCTCGGAACATGTGAATGGAGCTCACACACGTGATTAGTTTGAGGAACAACTACGTGGCGAAGCAAGTCGTGATATAGCATCGCGTGCTAGAGCAAACTACCCAGATAAATTATTTCGTCAGAGAACGGACGGACTGGGCAAAAAGATCCACTTTGTCCTGACTGGACGGTCATATTAGATAACAGTTAACGCGTTAGGACCCAAACGTAATCCAAAAAAGACCACTCTGCCAGTGAAAATAAGGTATGAAACTAGTTTCTGCAACTATCACACCGTTAGCCAGGCGAGTCCAATTCTACTGTTGAATTACGGTAGAAATTGGATTTAACATGCACCTAGGCTTCCGAAGGCATAAGCAGCCAGATTGAACATTACGATAGGCCCCATCCTATGAAGATACCACTTTCAGTCGATCTACCCAGGAAGTAGGATGGAAAAATGTAAATAATTTAAAAAAAAACAAGTACGACATAAAGTACCATAAATGTTAATATGAGGTAGCGCGAAGTCCGTAAAAAAATTCTGGGGATATATATATATATATATATATGACTGTGAGAAACTTTGCTGTACTAAGAAATACACATTAAGTGGCTACTTCGACGCTTCACACAGTTAATCTGAAAGATCGTACACGCCTTGCTCGTGGTGATTCATTATCACAACTGGTTGCGAATGACACTAGCAATACCTGTTACTATCTCTGTTCGGAATGTGGGAGAGTGGTAGCTTGTGCTTTCCGGTGTGACCTGTGCACTGGTGCCGGGTGGGATTACCTGTCACCTCGAACCACTGATGCTTTAGGACTGATTTCGGTCGCTTGGCTAGAAGACTCATTCGTGTTGGATGTTGGTTCAGCTGTATATACACGTCTTTCGGCATAACAATGAATATCGGCACCAGTTACCGATTTATCATCGGAGTACCAGAGTCATCCATCAGTTCCTTTAAGTTTCAGCGCAATATCGCACCTCCTCCAATACAGCAGCACATAGGTGTCACCAGGAACCTCCCATTAACAACGACAAGACGTTAATGGCGGTATTAACCCAAGCATTTGGTAAGTGATTTCATTCGCTGGATGACAACGTCGAGCAAGCAAATGTGAAACGGTATAAAGAATAACCAACTGACCGGGGCAACCAATATTAACAATGCTATGTTGAGAGCCAAATATTCAGTGAGAGTGCCATCGAAGACAGAAAAACGCGTTTGACAACCTCTCAGAACGACGGCATTTTTCAGTACGATGATACCAACGGCAACTGCGCAACTTGGTCACTAATCGGTTGTAATGGTAGGCGCTTAGATTGTGTTAACATTTCCAGAAAGTCTTTTGGAAGTCAACTGCATTTCTCAAGCCAACAATGAGTGATGCCTTCATGTATTAGATATGAGCTTTCAATCCTTACATGCATTTTGGAGAGGGGTCAGTGTCTTCAGGTGTGGCTCCTAGTTTCCATGATAAAGGCCACATCAAAACAAATCTATGTGTATATATATTCTCCAGGGAGGGTTAGGAGGATGATGAGCGTTAAAAAACAAGACGTGAGGGGAAAGTACGACAGGGAAGGCAGCATGCTTCCCTTCCAGCAGAACTCACCCAACCACCTCGAGCCTGAATCCAATTATAGACACCGTGCAACACGATAAATTTAGTCGCGAACCGGATCACATCACATGCCAGTGCACTGAGGTTACGAGCAAACGCGTTCAATATCACTTTGACGGCAAACATAAAGAGGACCACAATACGAGACAAGCTGACCTGTCCATCGGCAAATACCCTGAAAATAAAATGGGGTAATGTTGTTATGCACGAAAGAGACCACACGACTGGAGAACAACAAAAGAACATACTTGGATAAAGATACACAGACTGAAAAAAATCTCGGGATTTTGATGAACACGAGTGGATGAAGGAGAGGAATTGGTGTGGAGTAAAACAGAAAATGAATGCAACCACACGCTCATTAGGGGAATAGCTTCGAATGGAGGGGTAATGATGAACCCAACAGGTTAGGCGTGCAGTGAAAAGCGGAAGAGAATTGGTTACAACAATACTTTATTTTGGATGCGTGTGAACCAAACGCAAGTTTAATAAGCTTCTACCGATCAGCCAGCTCCTTGTTGAGTACGCATAAAATGAAGCCGGAAAGCATCGTCACGAACAATCAAACGATGACCAAGAGAGTGGGAGAGCTCACGTTAATTGCTCAAGTGATAAATGGTGATATCGCTACAGAATCCTGTGGGTTGTAAACAGTTCCTATGACAGAGGACATTAGGACCAGTGAAATTCACTGGTGAAATCACCCGGTGATCGGCCAGTAATGAGAAAGCCTATTAGTAAGTTTGAACGAGTGAAGCCCTTCGAAGCCGAATCGGTCATCAGCAACTCTCAAATCACCGTAGACAAGATAATATGGAATTCTCTCCGTGAAAAGTGACGGTACACTCGACCAGGACAGTCTTATCCTGAGTGCTTGAAAGTGAGTATATCCAGTAGTATCCATTTCGATAACTACCCAACGGAAGGAAACGGAGAAACGGTAGTTTTTCTTTGTAGAGAGATTGCTCTCATTGGATGGGAAACAAGTTGTGGTTAGTATTTTGAAGGTTTTCTAGAGGTTAGGTCCCTTTTAAGGAAACTGTTTTGATCCAGAGAGGTTTAGCAAATAACCGGTGTCTCTTGCTGGACTTTGACCATTTTATGCGGTCTCACCGTAATACGGAAGTTTTGGTCAGAACAGAAGCCGAAGTTACCGCCAAGTTGGAATAAATCTCATGAAAGGTGAAAAATCATCAACTGGTCATCCTGCTTCATTTGTGGCATCTTTACCAATCACCTGTGACGTGTCACCAGCTTAACCGTAAAGGGTCGAGTTTACAATGCTACGGTGCACTTTATATTACTATACGGATCACAAACCTGGCCGCTGCGCGCCGAGTACGTGAAAAGACTTTCAGTCCTTGAACATCGATGTCTTCGGGGCATTGCCCGAGCCTGGTGGGAACACCGGATCAGTAATGCTGAAAAAATAACTCATCCCCGATAGATGAACTGGTCACATTGCATAGGTTGCGCTGGCTTGGTCACGTGCTCCGTATGCCCGTTAACTCACTACCTCCAAAGGTTCTTTCTGCAGAATCACGCGAAGGGTGGAAACGAGCCAGAGAACGCCAAACAATGACGGCAGCGAAGTATAGAAACCAATACCAGCAAACTCAGCTACACTGATCATTGCCGTCTTTCTGGATGGGGACCCCGAGACCGGCCACATCAATCGTCAAACGTGGCACAGTTGCGCCCTCAATGGCGCTCGTGCATCCGAGCTATTGCCTTCAATGGATAGCTGCCTTCCCAATCCCCCCATTAAAGGTCCACTGACAGTCCTGTATTTAAGCACCAATTTACCAGCTCCCTCCTCCAATGCGCAGCTACCTGTCCCACCTGCCCAAGTCATCGGTGAACGAAACTGTGGAAGCTGCAACCACTGTACGACAACTACGCGGTTCTTAAAGCTGATAATGTTGATGATTACCAATCACGTGTAAAATGCACTTGACGAAATAACATCGTACATTACCGTTTGATCTTCATATGGGTTTGGAAATACGAAAGGGAGTGTTAACTAGTGCGACTGTTTTGTTCAGTGGCTTGGCGTTGTGGGATAGCCACGAACAAAATCTCGGTTGCGCTTTAATAGGGTGACGAAACTTTAGAGCGTGCTCAGCGGCAGTTTGCCGTGTATCACGCTGTTTTTGCCAGATGTAAAGCAGAGTAGGACGTACAAAGATACACAGCTACCTTGCAATTATGCCCCAATTGTTAGGGAATCCGACCTGATGATGGGCTATTTGATACTTCGTGACGTCCGGAAGATCGCCTGTACAAGGATATCAGGAAACCACATGAAACCCTATAAGGGACAACCACGGGTCTGTTCATCCACATACAGAAGATAGCCGTCTTCCTAATCAGGATATACACATTTCCCTATATGTCGCATGGGGAAAACATCAAATGGGTTCCAAGTAAATTCAGTAAGGGTGCGATAAAGGCTGGAACTAGCATATACTCATGTCAGGTTATTTAAATAGTCCAATGGTGAAAAAGGAAAATCATAAAATGTTGCCCAGGAAAGGAATTCGATTGAGCCTAGACAACGCGCAAAATTGTCCTGATCAGTTGGCATGTATGCCAAAGTGCCTTGGGTTAATACTCAAAGAACGAACAGGGTACGCAGACTCAAAGGGTAGTCGGTTCGTCCACGGTTCTGGGGATCACCGGTCTCATACAACCCATCACCTGCAAATAATGAGGCCCAGTCAACCATTCGTATGCTCCTTGAGTCGAATTGAAAATACTGTGGCAGTTTTACTGATTCAGGAGCTAATTAGTAACAACGCAATAACGCGAATACAAACAGAAAACAAGGGAACCTCTTTTAAGGAAGGAGAAGACGGACCACAATAGATAACTCGGTTAGATGCACGCATTACGGCGAAGTTAAAGGCGACACACACTCCCTTAAGAAATGTACTATACTTTGACAAGGGATGAGTCTTGGAATGAAAACCTATGGATCCACACCAGAGCCGGAGAAAACACCGGATGATAACTTACCTCAGTTTGCTATTTTCTGGAGAAAGCAGTCAAGATAGCCGATGGTTACTAAGACGTTGAGGTAGGTATGCTAGTATTATTCTCAAGTCATACACAGTCATTCATAAAGTTCAGAACCATCGGTATTAAGGAACCATTCACCTTGGTTTCTGGGGAAATCCCACTGATATTTAACATACAATACGTTCCCCGTAAGGCACCTCGGATGTTTGTGGTAGGTTACTCTATGTCCACATCCCTATCCCGTTTTTTCTTTCCATTGCAAAGCTTTATGAAAATAAATCGACACGGTTGTGTGGCTGTCAAGCACCAGTGTTCTCCTCTGGTACTGCTGTCAATGATGGTGATGATATAAATTTTTTGGTATCCCAAGTAACAGAGCACAGGTCAAATGCCGTGCACAACGAGTTGTTAGTGCCTGGGTAGATGTGCGGTTCTTACGTACGTTGGGATTCATCTTATCTGACTGGAACTGTTGGTGGCATGACTTCGAATGAGACATTTCTCTCTTTTATCTCATATTCTCCTGTAACCCTTTCGCATTCATCGCTTGCATTCACTTTTTGTCTGTGACCATGCTCTTCAAAAATAAACGATAATAGTGAGAAGCGTACAAGTTACTTGTGAGTAGGCAGAAATATAAAAAGTAATCTTCCGAAGCGATTAAAGCACGAACCGATACGGAGAAACAGATTTGCCTAACTTTTCTCTGCTCGTCAAAAAATCATAAACCAGTTTGGGTGCATAGCTTTGAATGGTGGTACTACTTCTACCTAGGTATCTCCAGCTTTCGCATTAGTGAAAGATGGGGACCAAGAAGTTCCCCATCTCCTGGAGGGACTTTTCTGAACTGGATCATACGAAAGCACGAGAAACCACCTGACTTTTGTACGATGGTTCCGAACGAACTGTAGTGCAGTCTGACCTAAACTAGCAAACATCCGTAAGCAGATAATAATCCCGACTAAAGGGACGCTTAGCAAAGTGGTTAGATTCATTCTTGCATCAAAGCGGCCCTTACAGCTGAGTAAAAAGTCCGACATAGTTCAGATGTACGATGAATACTGGGTCACCCTTTGCAAAAGCAGAACCAGCTACAGATGGTGCCTCGTGCAAGCAAACGTAAAAAGCCCCGGAACGAAGTGTGTGTATCCAGGCTTCCAACGAATCCTGTTTAGCCAGTTAGTTCATCTGACAAATACCTGTACCAAGCACACGAAAGTTTGGCATTCGGAAAAAATTATGTCTACATTTACTAAGACTAGGGAAAATCAAATAAATGAGGAGTGTATGGAACCATTTATTGTGAACAGAGTAGGGTACCAAATTTTGAGCCCTCCACCCGCAAGTGTTTAAGAAGAGCTAAAAGCTTTTTCTGAGGACCGGTGACTCGTTTTAGGCCGTGATCTAACACGCTGCTCACCACTGATTGATTCGGTTCAGCCTGCATCTGAACTTTGTTAGATAAACGACAACTTTACCAAACCCAGGTTAATATTCTCAATTACTTATTCAGATTATTGAGTATTAGATTAGCACAAAAAATATAAGGCAAAACAGATGTGACCATTCTTGAACTTTGGACCCTTTCAATAGCCGATTAACCTTAAAAAGCCTCACGGTTAGCCATGATTAGAGTAAAACTCGCATTTTTCACGACAGCTGATCTGATTTGCAGGACAAATCTACTCCGAAAATAAAAATCCAAAGTGGGCAAAATAAAATAAAGTTGGCGGACACCTACTAAAGACGAAAGCTTTACTGACGAAGATGTTGAGGGAGCAATTCCGTCCAAAACCGATGGAACCAGCAAACGCGGTAATCTTTTAGGGAGGAACTTCTGGATGTTCCAAATTCTACTCTCATGAAGGGAGTGAATAATAAAAACAGTATCGTACATCTTGGAAAGTTGACCCGCGAAAATCCACCGGTCCGCTGGTATCTTCAACAGACACTGCCAGGGTTTTGTTTCAACCTGACACTTCAAGCACTCAATAGTATCCGAACGAATGTATGCCAGTGGACCAACCAGCTGAACCTGTACAATAGTCTCAGCTAACGTCATCTGAATCGCTATGGGTGAGCAAATGACATGTCACTGAGCCAGACTCTAATGAATACAAACGACAGTAATTGTAACTGGAGGACAGTGTTCCATCTATGCTTTCATCGGGAATCTAGCAAATATTGAATTAGCATAGATCACGAAACCCGACCTCACGGCTGCACTGCCTTCAATCAGCGTTGCAACCGTAGATGCTACAACAAACGCTTCTATATACTCATCCCAGGCTAAGCTACGCTTGAGGGCCCGCTGATGTCGTGGGGGTCGTGTGGCAGATATACCAGTGACATGTGTTGGAGTCAACTGAAAAACCGGGCTACTGGTGAAGGACAGTGTCGTTATGGTGTTTCCGTTTTGGAGTAACCAAACACACCGGGACCCAGAGTAATTCCTGTGTGATTACTGGAAGTGCAATAGAATGAGGTTGGCTCTGAATTGTCCTCAGGGGCATATATTCAACTTCGAAAACAACAGCATCGAGAGATAACGCGTACCAATAACAGAGGGGAAATTCTGCTTCAGTCAAGAAGATGCTCACGCGTTGAGGAGCGAAAAACACTGGAATGTGCGGGTGAGATCGCCAAACCTTAATATTTAAGTACTTAATCGGGGCAGGGTCCAGTAGTTTTACTAGTAATTATTAGTCCGCCTACTTACCCTTTGGCAATCTGGACAAACTTTTCAAAGGTGGCAGCCTTTATCCAGCGCTCAGCATCTTGATTGAGCTGATCACCATACCGCTCTTCCAATTCATTTGAAATGTCAAGCAATCGGCTGACTAATACCTGAGTTCTTGAAATGGAGAAAAAGTCAGCATTAGCATACCAAAAGAACCACTTACTCCATATCGGCCGGGACACTGTGACGATGTAACATTCTACCTTTTGAGCGAAGTTTGCACTGCACAAACTCCTCGATGATTGTCTGTGTTTGATAGTCACCGACTTCAATATCGTTGTCAACCTGGTCTCCATCTGAAGGAGAGTTGTCACCGGCAGCCAACATTGCAGCCATTCCGCTGTAAAAAAGATAACCATAGGTATCCGCTTATTATCTTGACCTCTATGCTTACTGTACACAGGAATCCTGCTAACACCAAGTGGAAGGTTTATAAAAAAAAAGAAACAATGTATAGCGTCTACCGGGGAATAGCCATAGTATGAAGACCCTACATGGGAACAATTGTATGAGCCGGTAGACGCTCATAAAATGCGTCAGAATCAACGAGGATTTTGTAATGAGCTATTTTCCAAATCTGAAACCAGAATTGATAGTATTCTTTTCATCTTAGGTGACTCCAAAACCCTTCTTCTTTCCGGTCCGCACGATCTCTTCCATCAATCAAACGAAAGGTGTGACCAACTAGGTAAAAAAGTTCCAACTTTCTAAAATCTTCAGAATATGTATTACCACTGTATTACTGCTGTTTACGCATATTGCCACTGTACTCTCTCAAAAAAGATTAATAATTTCCACGACGGCAACATATACTGACAAAAACTTTGTTAGACGAGACAAGTCGAACCACCTCTGAATATCACTGGTTGTACGGTCGCATAGCACAAGTGTCCAAAAGCTGGTATAACTGCCAATGATGATGATGACCAGCGGGTAAGAAAAAAACTAGCTGGGTGCATGACAAAAATAGAACGGGGAAAAACCGACATATGAGGTAAGGAAACGTCTCTGTTTCGTCTCTCACTATCAACGTTTGGTCTGAACTTGCCATCTGAAAGCTGTCTCAGTATATGCTACAATTCACAGCTACCGTTTCCAAAAGCTATCTTGATCCCAATGCAGAGCGCGCAGTCCGGTTTTGATGTGGTGCGTTGAACTCAGTCTTGCTAAATTGTTCAGCTGTAACACTCTTTCGGTGCCTATCTGCAATGCCACCCGAAGGAGGCACGACAGCTGGGATACTTCTAGGTTGCCCAAGCCTAGACAGGGGAAGTCGAGGGGCAGAGGTCGGGTTCGAACCACGTAAGTACGTAAGATGGTTTCACATCCATTTTAAATGCGGATGATTATTCTTACCACAAAGTACGGTGGTGAGACTGACGCACCAACGTTACGAATAAAAACCGGTTGTGATCTCAGGGTACGTACCCACTGACTCAACTCTAAATGGTTTACAAAACAAGGGACCGGAATTTCTTCGGCACATGACGAATTACAAGTTCAGTGGTGGAAAATGATAAAATGACGATGGAGCTACTCTAGTGGGAGGCATTCTGCGGTTCGTTGAACTGATGTTGGAAGGGATGGAGAAAGCTGTTGGTCTCACCGATGACCAGTCGCCAAATGACAGCCCAATCCGGCATTGACAAGATGTATCTTTATCTTTTACAGATACTAATATGGTCTGCGGAGCTTGCAGTGCTGTCCCCTCGTCTTTCTGAAAGCGGTCACTGACAGCACCAGACTGATCTTGTTCGACAACAGGGTGGTTGAAATCTTTCACCTGGGTGGTTTACAAGAAGACACCGGAGAATTACCAGCATTTCAACCAATGCGAGATAGCATGAAAGCCACGCGTTGAAGGCAATGACCCAATCGGTTCATCCACGTCCAATGATTTTAGTTGTCCAACGGGCACGGGTTGAGAGATACATAGTAAAGGCAATAGCCTTGATGCAAGATCGTCGTTGGCTGCGTGCTACATCCATATCTCTCAGGGTCACTGGTTTGTCTCGTCTCGCGGTTGCCATCCCGGGAAATGGCAATAACCAACGCGACTGAGTTAACTAGTAAGGTCTTTATGCTGCGTTGGCAAGTCATGGGTTGACCGCCCGTGGACTGTCCTCATTGGATACAAGCCCGGGCGAAGAAGGCCTTACGATGCAAACGGACCTGTGGTGTGCGCACTACATGGCCTGACAAGTGTGACCCGTGAGGTGACCAGCTGATTTATCAAGGGAGAGTGACATTTCCCGAAAACTATCTGATGTACCTCATCATTACTGATCTGATGTTCCAACCATACTCATGCAATGCTCGGAGACACCGGCTGTCGAACGTAGTTTTCTAGGTCATCCTCAGGCAGTGACCACGTTTCTGATCCACAAGACGGGAAAAATCAGACTGTGGCGTTGTACACTCTACCCTTGACAATCAAGCATATATCACGTCAGCGCCACAGATGTCGGGGGTTTGCAAGTGCTGTCCCAGCCTTCCCGATTCAGAAAGTAATACTGCTTTTTGCAAGTTCACCGGGAATTATGCAGCCGCTCGGAGAGACGAAGTTAGCCGTCACGTCCACCGATTGCATGAAGTTTGAATTTCATATAACCCAATATTACAACAGCATCATTTAAGTTATCTAAAAGAGTCTGTATTACTAAAGAGTTTAATCCAAGAAGAGCAATATCATCGGTGTACTCAATAGCCTTGAGCGGACGGTCCCGGAGCGGTTGGAGGCAGATAAAGGAGACTCAATAAGCATATCAAATACGAAGAGAAATGGCAACGAAGAACACCCTTGAGTGGCACCACTAGATTTGGTGAACTCAGGAACGCATTTTCCGTGGGCAAGTATTCGCCACCGGAAAGAGGCATACAGAGCCTTTATAAGAAAATTTAGAGAAGATACCTCTATTCACCAGACACTACCACAATTCCTGATGGTCAAGGGAGTGAAAAGAGATCTGAAATCGAGAAAAACTATCATTACTGGTTGTCGGAAGGAGGATCACAGTTCCAACATTTGTCACAAAGTGAATATATGATCGACACGACCCGCGCAGTGCGAAATCCTGCTTGATTCCCCCGAATCTGACTCCCAAGTACAGGATAACATCAGAGAGTGCCTTGGGAGCTATGGCCACTAAAATGATACCCAAATGGGTTTCGCACGATGTTTTCGCGCCCTTTTTGAACAAAGGAATTACCGTCGAGGCACTCCATTCTGTCGGTACTCTTTCCTCAATTGATATATTTTGAAATAAAGTCGTCAGGTTAGCCATGAGAGACTGGACACTTTCTTTGGACAGCAGGATGCAAACCACCAAGCCCAGATGCTCTGTTGCGCTGAAGGAATGAAATTGCATACTGGACTTCCATTACCGACGGCGAATTGGTACCGGCATTTGGGAGGGTCCCATTAATCATTCCAGAGCTTGTGGGAGCAAGCTGATCTGTCCTGAAGTGTCTAGTCCACTGTTTAAGACGTCGTTTCTGCAGATGAATTAAAGTCCCATCCTTTTCGGAGATGGATTCACTAACATCCGCCTCCCGGGACCAGTTAATCGGACTGGGCAGCATCCGATCGTTCCTCGTTGCAAAAGCCTTCTCCGTTTCTCGGGCTTTTGCGATCGAATGACGCAATCTGTCAAGTATTGAGCTCTTTATTATTCGGTGTTTTGTGGATTTGCGCGCGCCATTATAGTCGTCAATTGCTGGTACAGTTTTCCTGGCTTCAGTCAGAGCTGCTGATCGTGAAGAGATCCAGTATTCATTGGGGCGTGTTAGCATCCTCGAGTAGACGTTTTCGAAAGTCGCTGTTCACTAAAAACGAACGATTTTCAGCATGTGACTAGAGAATTTGCTCTCTATTATCCGCGCGATGAACATGAACTCCGAATCGGCCGCCAAGAAGCCTTCCTCCGGACTTGGACAGCCGACCTAGACATTCAAATCACCTGTCAGATTCACGAGATATGCACTTCCTATTGACCCAAGCAAACATGACAAATCTCAACAAAGTTTGTCTTTCTCAGCCTGAGTGCTACCATCTGTAGGGGGCGTGTGCTGATATACAACACAAGTGCAACCGCCTTGAGATGCATCGATCTTAATTGGACTAGCCAGCGAACCGGCAAAGAACAGTTACTGGAATATCTTCCAAAGTTTGTAGCTGATAAGTATAGAAGGAAAAGGCGCCATAGGCTCAACTGTTGTATCTGAATGCCGTATTTGTGTTTCGGATGAAGTTGTACACAAGTCAATCAGAGTACGTTTAAACTATTTTGGACAAAGGCAGTAAGCCTCCACGGCCACAGAATGCATGTATGAAAGGCATCATAGCTGTCAGAACAGCTGAAACTACAATACAGGCATTATGAAGGTTTCTAGCCGTTGGATCTCTAACCGAGCCGGAAAATTCAGTAAACCCCGATCATTCACAGATAGGCCGGACAAAATCAGGACAGCATTTTGACGGTTGGACGTGGCCAATCCTTCACCTAGTCTCTCAGGAGACTGGATATAATTCCATTGGCTTCTAACGAATACACCAAGTTCCTTAACAACTGTTTCATGACGGGTGGGGTAGGCAGAAAGTTTTGATGGCAGGGTTCTTGTATGAAGTGCTCATGGCAAAGCGGGCCACAGTTCACGACGCTGCTGCTATTTCAGGGCCACGGAGTCCATCGCCGGCCTAATGGATCATCACATTCTAATCTACCTGGCAAAGAAAGCAAAGACTGAATCGTTAACACGTTGAACTCCGTCCATGAGGGGGAGGACTTTTATTAGGAATTCCACGGGACTTCTGCAGAAGTGTCTCAAGGAAACCCACTATTTCTTCAAATTAAAAAAGGACGTAATTGCTCAGGATCACACGGCGTTCACCGACGGCAAAGTGCTTGGTTAGATATAAGATTAGTCACTTAGCGCCTCTGCGTGGTCGTGTAATGTACTACGGAGGGCATACCGGGGCATACATCGGTCTCTGGATTTTTATTCTGCTCACCACGGCATACCGACATGCATGATCGCTTGAAACAGCCTCCAATGAAGACAAAAGAATGTTGTTACATCCACTATTGCGCAATTTCCCAAAAGGTAGACCTGGAGCTTACGTGACGGGGCGAGGAGCGCCGAGCTGAAAATGCTCGATCCTTATTGGCTCATAGTTTGACCGACTGCTGTATGGCTACACTCGGCCGTAGCCTGACTGCTACATAGGAGTGATGTTCGATTATCCAGAGAGGCTCACCTCCAGGAACCAGCCACTCGATGGTGCTGGGGTCCAACCGCTACACTGATTTGACTCGAGATGGCTGGTGTAGCTGTTGTCGCTCATAGGTCCGTCTCTCAGTCAGTGTGCCACGGATTCACGGATTGATACAAAGAATCTAGGCTTTGGCCATGCATCCCGAACCGGGATTGCCCTTGCCGTTCAGAGGCTTCTGTTCACCTGAAGGGCGCAAGCGAAAGAAGGGTGTAGCATTGCTGTTTAATTTCTCAGCGCCGGACAGTAATCTTGTCAGCGCGAGGACCAAACTAAAAAGATGCCCAAAAGGGATTTGAACTGGGTAGGAGATGCAGCGTGAACAAACGGCGGAGGATTTTATTCCATGCACCAACTGCCCTAAATGAGAAAACCCGTTGCCTAAGAAGGGTGTGTGCTCTGAGTTTGAAAATCTTCTTGCCATGTCCCCGCCGTGTGTTATTCGGGTCAACGGTGAAAAACATTTCGGCCAAACCTTGTTCACACAGGTCATAAGTAAGTATCAGGTCTCCTCTGAGGCAACGATACTCCAGGGGAATAGGTCAAGCACCAAGAGACACGTTTCATAATTCGTAACAGCCTGTTGGATACGATCTTTCTTGAGTCATCATTAGACAACTTGGTTGTCACATTCAAGAAGTAGTCTGTCGAGTGCCCCATAGAGCATCTGGATGTTTACGTGGGTAATACGGGAGAGAGATCCGCCGGATCGTCCGTAGAACAACGCTGAGCTGATTTTTCATGGTGCAGTCAGAAGGCTTGTTTCAAGAGTGTCAGGTACACAAATCCTTTCTGTTATCTGTCTTCGTAATGTTTCTTGGTCAATTCTCACCATGCACGACGGAACCGTTCGCGGCGTCTCTTCCTAATGACATATGTGCGCACTTTTCGCCATTCAGGAGGAAGTACCAATCCAGCGACCACGGCTCAACAGCGTCCACATCCATTTAGTGGGTGATGGCCTTTGAATCCAAGGATTTTCAAGCCGTCCGCGAAAAGTAGACATGAGCTAGAAAGAACATCTAAAAGGTCGTTGACGTAGATCAGAAACAGAAGTGGTCCCAAAATAGAGTATTGAGGAACTCCAATGGAGACCGGCGCCGAAAAAGTGTAGGTCGAGCCTACTTTCACTCGGAATATCCTGTTTGATAGCAAAGCCTTAATCCAGTATAGAATTTCCCCTTGAACCCCGTAAGACTCCAGGTTATGGAGCAGCGGGACGTGTGGGATTCGATCGACTGCCTTTAAGAAGTTGAAAAATAATGCATCCTTGGCCTCGGTTGAGCTGTCCGCAGATACAAACATGTTCGTTACGTAAAACACGGTTTGGGAGGAATCCGTTTTGCGCTGGCGATATCGAGCTGCTGGTAGTGATGTTATTCAATCAGGCCCGCTTCAGAATACGTTCCATCACCCTGCACGGTACGCTAGTGAGGCTATTGAGCCTGTAGCTGCCGGGCGATAGTTGGCTATCAGTTTTGTGGATTGCCGTTACAAGTACTTCGTTCCGAGCAGAGGGAGGGTAGCCTTCGTGAGCGACTGACAAAATATCAGGTAGAGGTGTTTTGCTAGTGTGAGCGATGTTTAATTCGGGATCCTTGGGTGGGCCTCATCCGGCCCCGACACGCTGAATGAGTTTGTCCTCTGCAAGCGTTGACGAATGTCCTCCTCGGTGCACACCACATTTGTTAGAGATCGATGGCATTTACTCCTTGACAAGACTGGATCCAACGAGGTAGTTGGGGCAGTGTGCAGGCCTGCATAGACTTCAGATACCACAACTGTCTCACTTGTGTGCTCTCTGCTTATGTCCCTCAAGGAAAACGCGGTTGGCTTAGTTCTTTGGCGGTGTTCCATTTACTTAAAATGCGTTTTTGCATTTCCGGGCAAAAACAAATACCTCCTGCGATATTACACGCTGCGATATTACACCTGCGGAATCCCCTGGAAAACCACAACATTCCGCTGCTCAGAGATCTGCACATCCCAGCCCAACTACCCCAATCACGACGTCCGTCACGGGACTGTCCAGAAACTAGCGTATCTCAGTGCAGTGACGGCAGGGCAATGCCATACCTCGTTTGATAGCGTACCCGCAACTGTTTACTTCCTGCTTTGACTCCGCCCTTTCGCTCACTCGTTCCCTTACATGTAACCACAATCAAAGTCTTCATCTGGCCCCAGCCGCCTCCGGGAGGCGTTCCTTCCAACCTGCTGAACCCTCCATTGGATAATAATAATGTTTATTTCCAACTGGTGGGTGGCATACCATGAGGCATGATCACACAATTACAGTCAGAATAAAGCATGAAGGGATGGGATTGGCGGGTACTAGGGATTGCGCGAGAAAGAGGGCAGTCATAAACAGTGAGCAGTAGAATTGGTCGCGCCTAAACCGGCATGGAAAATGAAACACAATTACCAGGAGTTTATAATAATAATAATAGATTTGTTCACCAACCTTTAGAGAGCATGCCGATTAAAGCATGATCGGGTCTTTGCAACCCGAACGCGGCAGGCAGATACACGACGGAGAGGAAGTTACAACCAAAAAGACATGCTTATGACGTAAAATGTTACCGCGGTTGTGGGGACCGAAAAAAACGAGGACATTAGGTATGAGGAACGACTAGAGCAAAGGTAAGGCCGGCTGTCACGAACTAAAACCGAAAACCGTTGGTGGCCACGAGTGACCTTGGGCGGTCGAGTAAATGACTAGGGTCACAAAAAGCGAAAATGGAGATGGAAACTGAAGAATTCGATCTGGAGACAAATGACAAGTTTTGCCTCAAGAGCATAGTTTTAAGTTAAATCGAGTGGACTCACTGGTGTCACTGTTGTGGGGACGTCAAGTGTAAAGGATAGTTTTGATGGGGAGATAGCGCCAATGCGTAGAACCAAACGAAAATCGTAAAGGGAATTGAATTTGTGGAAGAGGAAACCGAAATTACGGCAGGAGATTAGGCTGTTTAACTTAGAACGATAGGTTCAGCGGTTTAGAACAAAGCGGCTGGGGCCACGTGAAGAATTTGTATGTAGTTGTCATTACAAGTTCAAGTGGGCGAGAGGTTGCGGTCGAGATTCTGAGGAAAATACTCACGGGAGTGCCATCAGACTGGGTATGGCAGAGCCATGCCATCATTGCACTGGCATACTTCGGTTTCTGGACAGCCTCGTAATGGTTGTCAGGGTTACCACAATCGGACAGGCGATACTCATTTCCATGGCAGCTAGATCTGAGCTAGACGAGGAGGTTGACACAGATAGAGTCAGGCCGATGTAGAGCTACGGAAAATTTCCAATCAGTAGGAGGACAATGTAAGTGTAGACTTGGAACAAGCCAGATCGAGTGAACTTCACATCTCCTTGTCTTCCACCTTGTACTCATCGCCAAGCCAGTCATTTTTCGTGCAGTTCGCGTGAACTCCTTCTCCCAAGGAACTTTTATACCTGACCCCGCTCCAGCAGCAACACTAGTGAGTCCCACCAGTTTCACCGCATACTGAGATTCTGAGTTTCCTACTACCATACTGTATATTCCCCCACATCACCATCCTCGCTTATGCTTTTCCGTGATCCTCTCCATACGCCCAGCGGCCCAAAGCCACGAAGCGTCAGTGACGGTTCTAGGCTTTAGTTCACATTGGCTGGTCAGATCATGATAGTTCTACTTCCTCTCCAGATTCGTTGTTCTGGTTCCACATTTCCTGCAGTTTGCAGTTTTTACACGTACCAGGAAGGAAGCTTTCTGCTGTGCCCTCTCTTGTATTGTTTTTGCCCGCCACTTTCAAATCTTCACGATCGTATCTTGTGTCATTTGATATGTTCCCCATAAGAAAGAAAGATGTAGCGTGGGCGAGTCGACGCAATACGCTGTAAGGCAACGGGTACACCGGGTTATTTCGGACACAACAGCACGTGTAGGCACAGCAAGCACGACGCACGGATAGGAAAACAGAACGACCGCGTTGCAAACACACGTGTATTCGACACCGGAACCGAAACCGAAACAACGGGTACCGGTCACGGGAAGTACAGAAAAACAGGTCAAGGTCACTCAGGGGGGGTGTACCAGCAGGCTACTCCTCCCTGTCCGGCGCCCGTGGTGACACGTCCGGTATACCTGTAATTGGGAGAGAGAGAGGTGTACACGTAAGGCCATATGTTAAACATGTGTAAGCGGGAACAGTCAAGTTTCAAATGCGTTACACTGCCCCCTCCCAAGTATGAGCACTGTCCTCAGTGCTCAGAAAGAGTGTTTGTGTGGGATGTACTGATCTCAACGGTATGGCTGACAGGTGGGAGATAGGAGGACGTAGACGGCTGGGCGTCAGGACGGGGTGAAGGGTAGGGCTTTAACTGATTGTAATGTACACATTGCACATCCGCATGTGGTTGAGAAGGGTCACGAATGACGTAGGTGTTGTTTGGCCTCTTGATGACGATAATATACGGTCCCTGCCACACGTGATGGAATTTTGCGGGCGCACCCGGTGGTGCTTTCGGCCGGTGTAGGAGCACATAGTCGCCTACTTCATACACAGGTCCGTGTGAGCTGCGGTCGTACACAGTCTTTTGGTGTTGCTGTGCATGTCCAATGTTTTCACGGGCGATTTGTAGTGCCGCAAACAGGCGTTCCCGGAGTGATCGGGCGTATTCGTTACTGCCAACGAGGTCTGCAGGAACCACAGGCGTGTCTGCATCTGAAGGTAATCGGAGGTCGTGGCCGAGTTGTAAAAATGCCGGTGCATAACCTGTTGACTCGTGTGTAGCCGCTCGATAGGCCAGCATGCATAGCGGAATGTGTTCGTCCCACCGTTCCCCTTCGTAACGATCCACGAAGGTAGTTAGTATTTTCTTTATGGTCCTGTTGGTGCGTTCCACCAGGCCGTTCCCCTCTGGATGATACGGTGTTGTCCTTGTTTTATGGATCCCCAGGAATGCACATATTTCCCGTAGTAGGTAACTCTCAAACGCTGGGCCCTGATCAGAGTGGAGAATGACTGGTACCCCATAGCGCGATACCCACTCAGTGACTATCACTGACGCGATCGTACGGGCATCTTGTTGCTTCACTGGCACAGCTTCACACCATTTAGTTAAGTAGTCGACCATGACGACAATGAAACGGTTCCCTTTTCTGGTCTCCGGTAGGGGTCCGATAACATCAACACCCACTCGATGGTTCGGTCCTTGCACGGGGATCGGTTGGAGCGGTGCTCTGGGTGTTATTGTGGGGGCCTTTGTTCTCGCACACACGGAGCAGTGCCGGCAAAACTCCGCAACGTCGTGGTGTAGCAGAAACCACCAATAACGCCGTCTGATGTGCGCTTCCGTTTTCTTCTGTCCAGCGTGTCCCAAATCTCGGTGGACTGCTGATATGGTGCGTTGGACGCAACCACGTGGTACGACGACACGAGGCTGGCCATCCCGACTATCCACAAGGTGAAGCACTCGGGATATAATCCGTAGTTGCCCCCACCGTGACCACAGACTCCGTGCTGCCGGGGATCTCGATGCCATCAGGCGTCCAGAAGGTTTGGAGTTACCCTGTAGCTGGAGGCGGTAAATCTCTCCAATATCCTTGTCCCTGGATTGTTCTTCCTCCCAGTTCATTCGGTTAGGCGCGAGCAATAGATTAACAGACTCCAGTCCCTGGACTGGCCTTCGAGATAAGGCGTCGGCGTTCGAGTGTCTAGCGCCCGGGCGATAGATGCAGGAGAAATTATACTCTTGAATCCGTTCCTGCCAGCGCGCAACCTGACCATCGGGGTCGCGGAAGCTCTGCAGCCATTGTAATGAGTGATGGTCTGTCCGAACAAGGAAGTGCTTGCCAAGCAGGTAGGGCCGGAAGTGATGGAGAAAGTACACCAGAGCAAGCATTTCACGTCGGGTGGTACAGTAGTTACGTTCACGTTTATCTAAAACGCGGCTACCATATGCTATGGCGACTTCTCGGTCACCAACGCGTTGGGAGAGTACAGCACCAATTGCCAATTCGCTAGCATCGGTATCTAAAACAAACTCTCCTGCACCAGGTGAGAAGTCCGGGTATGCCAAAATAGGTGGAGATGTCAGTGCTTGCTTAAGACGGTTGAAGGCTTCATCACACTCTACGGTCCACGTAAATTTCCGATCTTTTTGGGTAAGTCTGTGGAGCGGTGCACTGATAGCAGCAAATCCTTTGATAAATCTCCGGTAGTATGATGCCAGCCCGAGGAAACTACGTAGGCCACGGACATTCGTCGGTGTCGGCCACTCAGCGATGTGTCTGGTCTTATCCGGGTCCGTTTGGACCCCATCGGAAGATAAAATATGGCCCAAAAACAATACTTCACGTTGTAGAAACTTACACTTCTCCGCGCGAAGGGTTAGGCCAGCTTCCTTGAGACGACATAGGACTTCTCGCAGCCGACTGTTGTGTTCGCTCGTCGTCCGGCCATGAACAATCATGTCGTCCAGGTAGATCAGGCAAGATCCAGGGACCAGCCCTGCCAGCACCGTCTGCATAAGCCGCTGAAATGTTGCCGGTGCGTTCGCAAGTCCGAATGGCATTGTTTCGAACTCATAAAGTCCAGATGGAATTATAAAGGCTGTTTTCGGTCGGTCTTGGGGTGCGACTTCCACTTGCCAGTAACCTGAAGCCAAGTCTAGTGTTGAGAACCATTTTTTTATGATCCCACCACTGTCACCAACTGTAGCGTGGGCGAGTCGACGCAATACGCTGTAAGGCAACGGGTACACCGGGTTAGTTCAGACACAACAGCACGTGGAGGCACAGCAAGCACGACGCACGGATAGGAAAGCAGAACGACCGCGTTGCAAACACACGTGTATTCGACACCGGAACCGAAACCGAAACAACGGGTACAGGTCACGGGAAGTACAGAAAAACAGGTCAAGGTCACTCAGGGGGGGTGTACCAGCAGGCTACTCCTCCCTGTCCGGCGCCCGTGGTGACACGTCCGGTATACTTGTAATTGGGAGAGAGAGAGGTGTACACGTAAGGCCATATGTTAAACATGTGTAAGCGGGAACAGTCAAGTTTCAAATGCGTTACAAAGTGCTCCTATAATTTTGGCTCCCCACTCATTCCGCCTCAGTTATGATCAACTTTACTTCGGATAACGCCTACTGCTTACACCACCGTTCCTCTTGCACTAAATTCCCAGTACCCACAAACCCCACCAGTCATTCTCTTATTCTTACTTTAACATTATGATCAGGCCTAAAATTATGCCACCCACTAGTTGGGATTAAACATTGGTAATTGGTTATTTTGAGACAAGTTTTAACGGGGAACTTTGCTCGCCAAACATGCATGACGGGATTTTGATTAAGTCTGGTAAAGAAGGTATCACGAGGGCGCTTGAAGAGTATAAGATTTTTGAGCCAATACTACTGAGCCTTCGACAGTCTATGAAGATACAGTCAAACTTTGGTTACGTCCTCAAGGTGAACAAACTAGTTCCGGAACACCTCGTTTCATGAGCTTTCATTCAAATTCTGCGTCAAGATGCAGGGCCTACTAATCGTGCCGGCACCAGCGCCTGAGGACAACTACTTCTGTCGTATTTGTCAACGCACTGAGCATAACAGATGCAGTTTAAGGTTCCTCAAACTGCTCCTTTTTATACCGTAAGATTGCACAAAATTACTCTGTCGAAATCGGATTTGGGGGTTGGAGTTGTCGTCATTTGTAGTTTACGGGAAAAGGTATTGCAACATCTATGTGGGCCTTTGGCTTTCTGTTTGATCACCATGACATATGGGAGGTGCGATGCCGTGAAGCGGCCTTCAAAGAAGATAGTAGAAATATTTTACACCCCTATTTATAGGATAATCACAGAGCTATCCACAAGGATTTTTTTGGAATTTTCGTGGTGGGACAAGGAGCGCCAAACTGAGAGCGTTCCATTCTGATTGACCCGCATTCTGACAAACACGTGCATCTCCAAGTTTTGTCCTGTAGCCGACCCGCGACATATCCTTCCCGTAAACCTGGTGTCTCATTATCTGGGTTGGCCCAACTTCGGCTGGATGGGACAGGAAACTGCTCGTGTCGTACTTGGGACCCTGCTGAAATTTTCATATATGACCCACGACAAAGTAGCCTCTGCCGAAAATGTATCCACTGCCTAGTACAGACGGTGTTCTTACCAAGGTAAAAGATGGAAAAAAGCTGAAGTGCTTTTTCTTTGCCTACAACTTACTGAATGTCCGTCTTGGAAAGTTGTCTTAACTCTGATTATAAAAGGCAGGATGTAGAACACGGATAAGTCATGGTGGGTTGGGTAGACGATCTTCGATATAATCCGTAGTTGCCCCCACCGTGACCACAGACTCCGTGCTGCCGGGGATCTCGATGCCATCAGGCGTCCAGAAGGTTTGGAGTTACCCTGTAGCTGGATATCAATATCCGTTGGATTGTTCTTCCTCCCAGTTCATTCGGTTAGGCGCGAGCAATAGATTAACAGACTCCAGTCCCTGGACTGGCCTTCGAGATAAGGCGTCGGCGTTCGAGTGTCTAGCGCCCGGGCGATAGATGCAGGAGAAATTATACTCTTGAATCCGTTCCTGCCAGCGCGCAACCTGACCATCGGGGTCGCGGAAGCTCTGCAGCCATTGTAATGAGTGATGGTCTGTCCGAACAAGGAAGTGCTTGCCAAGCAGGTAGGGCCGGAAGTGATGGAGAAAGTACACCAGAGCAAGCATTTCACGTCGGGTGGTACAGTAGTTACGTTCACGTTTATCTAAAACGCGGCTACCATATGCTATGGCGACTTCTCGGTCACCAACGCGTTGGGAGAGTACAGCACCAATTGCCAATTCGCTAGCATCGGTATCTAAAACAAACTCTCCTGCACCAGGTGAGAAGTCCGGGTATGCCAAAATAGGTGGAGATGTCAGTGCTTGCTTAAGACGGTTGAAGGCTTCATCACACTCTACGGTCCACGTAAATTTCCGATCTTTTGGGTAAGTCTGTGGAGCGGTGCACTGATAGCGGCAAATCCTTTGATAAATCTCCGGTAGTATGATGCCAGCCCGAGGAAACTACGTAAGCCACGGACATTCGTCGGTGTCGGCCACTCAGCGATGTGTCTGGTCTTATCCGGGTCCGTTTGGACCCCATCGGAAGATAAAATATGGCCCAAAAACAATACTTCACGTTGTAGAAACTTACACTTCTCCGCGCGAAGGGTTAGGCCAGCTTCCTTGAGACGACATAGGACTTCTCGCAGCCGACTGTTGTGTTCGTTCGTCGTCCGGCCATGAACAATGATGTCGTCCAGGTAGATCAGGCAAGATCCAGGGACCAGCCCTGCCAGCACCGTCTGCATAAGCCGCTGAAATGTTGCCGGTGCGTTCGCAAGTCCGAATGGCATTGTTTCGAACTCATAAAGTCCAGATGGAATTATAAAGGCTGTTTTCGGTCGGTCTTGGGGTGCGACTTCCACTTGCCAGTAACCTGAAGCCAAGTCTAGTGTTGAGAACCATTTTGCCCCTGCCACAGCATCAATTGTGTCGTCCACTCGTGGTAGGGAAAAGAATCACGCGTGGTGATATCATTTAATCTCCGATAGTCAATGCACATGCGCAAGTTTCCGTCCTTTTTCTTTGCAAGGACAATGGGGAAGCCCATGGTGATGATGACGGCCGAATAATCCCGTCATCTAACATCTCTTGAATCATGGTGTCCAGTTTGGCACGGTAATGAATAGGAACCTACGGGGGTTTGATATATGGGGCGGTGGTGTCCAGTATCGATAGTGTGTTGAAGGACATGGGTACGGCCCAGTTTAGACCTGTGGGTGTCGAACGAAGTGGTGAATTCATTTAATAGTTCCATTAGGCCGTATTTCGCCTCCGGGGGGCAGGACTACACTCAACCAAGGGCTGTGCCCAATGACTGCTGTGTTCTACAGACGACAGGAAACCAGGGTTTGGTGGGCAAAGGTTGTCGAACGTGATTTGTCCGCTGACGAAGTCGATAGAGGCCTTGTATTTCTTTAAAAAGTCCATCCCAAGGATGGCTTCCCATGTCACAGGAGCACAATAGAACTGGTGGTGCGTGCACAATTGCCCGATACTGACAGAAAATGACGCTGTTCCCGCTGTTTGGAGCGGCGTACCGTTCGCTGTTATTAATTTGGTGCTAGCTGCCGGTTGACGACAACGTGGCCAAAACTCTCGTGCACCGACTACAGAGCATGAAGCGCCCGTGTCTAGCAGGAAACGTACTGGGCGATTGTCTAAATAACCTGACATTGTGAGCGGTGGCGTAGAATGGGAAATATGAGAAATGACAGGTACCGAATTACAAAAAATAGGGGCTCACCGGTAGGACGGATTGGGGGTTGTGACCGCAACGCTGGGCTCTTTTCCCGAACCGGCGGCAGTAGGGGCAGTTCATCCGGCTTGTCGGTCGATTATTCCAGTTACCAGGTGGTGGCTGACGGGGACCTGGATTTGCGGTCAATTTTAAGGCATGGAGTTGTGGCTCTAACACTGATGTTGCCTCGTAACTCCGGGCGAGTTGAATCGCGTCGCGTATATTATCCGGGGAACGACGGATAAGTTCTGCCTTCAGACCAGGGTGAGATACCCCCAGGATGAACTGTTGGAGTAACTCTTCCTCAATCTTTATTCGGTCCTCTGCAGCGTAAATCTTCGTTGCAAGATTTCTGAGACTCCCAAAAACTGATCCACGGATTCACCGGGTAGTTGTTTCCGCTCCCTGAACCTTTCTAGCTGGAGCAGAGTTGGCTGCCTGACGTTGAAAAGATCGTCCAGAATCGCCCACAGGGTGGCTGATGGCGCTTCAATTGATGTACCAGTCGATAGTAGCTGTCGTGCTGCAGAATCGTCAAGCAGACTGAGTAGGTACTGTCCATACTGGGAAGGGGTACTAGTTTGAGGTAGGAACGGGCTCGAAAAGACCAGAGGGTGAAATCATCGCCGGGACAGAAAATATTGGGCGGACGCAGGGCGGGGACGGGTCGGTCGGGAAACATAGGGGATTCGACGTTTTCTGCGCTTGCGATACGACGGGAGGTTCGAATTCGTCTTTTGGATCCATTTTTTATGATCCCACCTCTGTCACCAATTGTAGCGTGGGCGAGTCGACGCAATACGCTGTAAGGCAACGGGTACACCGGGTTAGTTCAGACACAACAGCACGTGGAGGCACAGCAAGCACGACGCACGGATAGGAAAGCAGAACGACCGCGTTGCAAACACACGTGTATTCGACACCGGAACCGAAACCGAAACAACGGGTACAGGTCACGGGAAGTACAGAAAAACAGGTCAAGGTCACTCAGGGGGTGTACCAGCAGGCTACTCCTCCCTGTCCGGCGCCCGTGGTGACTCATCCGGTATACCTGTAATTGGGAGAGAGAGAGTGTACACGTAAGGCCATATGTTAAACATGTGTAAGCGGGAACAGTCAAGTTTCAAATGCGTTACAAAGTGCTCCTATAATTTTGGCTCCCACTCATTCCGCCTCAGTTATATGATCAACTTTACTTCGGATAACGCCTACTGCTTACACCACCGTTCCTCTTGCACTAAATTCCCAGTACCCACAAACCCCACCAGTCATTCTCTTATTCTCACTTTAACATTATGATCAGGCCTAAAATTGTGCCACCCACTAGTTGGGATTAAACATTGGTAATTGGTTATTTTGAGACAAGTTTTAACGGGGAACTTTGCTCGCCAAACATGCATGACGGGATTTTGATTAAGTCTGGTAAAGAAGGTATCACGAGGCGCTTGAAGAGTAAAGATTTTTGAGCCAATACTACTGAGCCTTCGACAGTCTATGAAGATACATCAAACTTTGGTTACGTCCTCAAGGTGAACAAACTAGTTCCGGAACACCTCGTTTCATGAGCTTTCATTCAAATTCTGCGTCAAGATGCAGGGCCTACTAATCGTGCCGGCACCAGCGCCTGAGGACAACTACTTCTGTCGTATTTGTCAACGCACTGAGCATAACAGATGCAGTTTAAGGTTCCTCAAACTGCTCCTTTTATACCGTAAGATTGCACAAAATTACTCTGTCGAAATCGGATTTGGGGGTTGGAGTTGTCGTCATTTGTAGTTTACGGGAAAAGGTATTGCAACATCTATGTGGGCCTTTGGCTTTCTGTTTGATCACCATGACATATGGGAGGTGCGATGCCGTGAAGCGGCCTTCAAAGAAGATAGTAGAAATATTTTACACCCCTATTTATAGGATAATCACAGAGCTATCCACAAGGATTTTTGGAATTTTCGTGGTGGGACAAGGAGCGCCAAACTGAGAGCGCAGTGCATCACAAAAAGGTGCACGAGGGTGTCGGAGAGGGCCGCGAGTAAGTATAGAGCAGCCCCACCTGCTGTCCCACGTATCGAGTCAGCTCGGAAAGTGGAGTGGCCGGCTATCGAGATCTCCGCGTCAGAGGCGTCTGGTGTGAGCCAAGCCTCCGTAAGTACGAGTATGGATGGTCGTTCAAGGCAAACCGACTTCCGAATATCTCGAAATTTGTTGAAAAGGCTGAGGCATTTTGTGGACAAGCACTTCAACACTATCTCCGCTGTGTCCGAAGGTGGGGAGCCGAGCGGTGTGCTCCCAGAGAAGATAGCAGATTTAATAGCTGTATGCCAACTTTGAGTCTAAGGCTTCGAAGGGACATCTGCGGCGAACTTGTCTGCTTCCTGCCTTGGTGTTTCCTGGAGCTGCTGTTCTGTCTACCCTGCATCTTTCCCGTCGGTTTTCACCTACTCTTTTTTCGCTAGATTTTTAGCCATGATCAAAAACTGGGTAGTGCTGAGGACACGCCAGTAACAAAACCTTATTCACCTTGAAAACAGCTGTCTATAGCGCACAAATGCATTTTCACGATACGCACACTTTCCTGGTCCAGATGCCGAAGTTGATAGAGAGAAATCTGAGGTTCTTGATTAACGAAATAAGCCTTCTATTGCTTGTTCGAATTTTTGCACCTTGCTCGGTGCCTCCAGTCAAACTATTGCCGTGCATTTCTCCGCCACCGTCGTACGGTTTTCAACAGTCCTTCAAAAAGCTGGTTACTTCAACGTGGTGCACGGCAAATTCACGTCAGTGGATCTGAGGGGTTCTGCTTGCATCGTAGAGGGCCATTGGTTAACTCGGGCATCTGAAAAGTTGCTGCATGTGATTGTTATAAGTTCTCGCGCTGAGAACGCATTAACTGCATGGAATCCGGCATCCTAAAAACTTTCGGTCGCTTGTTTTCTTGAACTTCACGGTAGAAGCTGCTTATCCCATTTTGGGTTAGACCCAAGCATAACGGAGGCATCCCGTTAGAAATAACAGCAGGTGATCAGGTGATCATAATGGAACTCCTTTATAGCGGCGGGCGGCTAAGTTGCGTAAGTCGGTGGACGAGCCGACACACGAACCATACATTTGGTCATTTTGCACTGATTGAACTATGTTGAAACGGTTAAAGTGTCCTAAAATTCACTCAACCCAATCACTTTGTTGTTACTTATAAGGACGATAATGTTTGTTACCAACTGGTGTGCGGCATACCGTCATCATGATCATAATGTTACCGTCACAATAAAAGCATGCCTGGCGGGATTTGTATGTACCGAGAGTTGCGGGAAAGGGAACAATTTCATTAACAACGTGCATTATCTGATGTAGGTTTGGTCACTCCCTAAACCGGCACGGGCAGGGAAGCACAGTTGCTACTGCTATTTTGTCGCCTGTACTCTTTCCAAACACATGGGAAAATAATAACTGCATTTTTCGTCCAAACCGCGGTCACGCGGCCTCCCAAATGGACTGCATCGTCGCGATGGGTCTCATCTATTAGAGCACGTAGGTCCTGTATTGGCGCCGGAGGCACATGCTACAATTGTAAAAACCAAACGTGAAATGCATCCCACCGCCAAACTAAAGAAATATCAACCAAGGTGCAGCACCATTCAGCTGCCTTAAGAACCGGCAGACACCCTTTGGTGCAGGAGCCACCGCCCTGCATGCAAACAACTCCAGTCTTTCCGCTTAGGCAGAAGAAGATTGGGTAAGCTTTGAGAATTTTATGCTACAAGCCGTGTTACACCAGCCAGGCTATATGTGTTGATGTCACAAAAACAGCGTATCCCAGGATATAGTTCTACTTTCCAAAAGTGGAATGGTGGCCTACATAATCGAATTGGTTGATTTAAGCGTGCTCCTGCGCACTGTCATTCGGGCAGCCAGAAGAGACCACGTTTTATGTTGGACATACATAACATCACGGAATAAGTGCTAATTGTGGCTAATTTCGGATCCATAGGTATTTGCTATGCAGGGCAAATAGAGAGTTGCTCGAGAATCAAGGTGGTATATGGAATCAATTGAAAGAGCACTATAAAGAACGATCAAAATCTGTCAATCAAAACCTCGCACCCAGAGGCCAGTATATCTCCAATATCATATAATGTCAATGTAACCAGCCAAATAAACCGGGGATCCTGAAACAGAAGGTGGATAGGCATGTTCCCGTAATGCTGGATCAGTCTTGTTGAGGCTGCTGCAGAAATTTCACCATTCCCCCCCACCAACTTGGTTTTTACCAAATATAAGGTACACATAGAGCAAAGGAGTTATTGGTCTTGGAAGAAGCCGCATCGACCAAGCGTCCTTTCTGAGATAAAAATTGGGACTCCGAACTCGCGCACTCCAACGCAATATGCTACGTCGGGTTTCGAGCTGTTTAGTTAGATTCACTGTGGAAGATTTCCGTGACAAACAGTGCCTCTCGAAACCGGTGGACCTCACCATTATTACCTCAGCTCATTATTATAAGCCTCCTTTAGAGTACACGGTGAAAAGTCCACTGCGTCGGATACGAAGCATGTGCGTGACGACTTTGAATTACAAAGCGAATAATCACTGTAACAATTATCGGGAACATACTCTGGTGTCCATTTGGGACCACAATCATATATACCCGATTTGGAATACGCTGGTGACATTGTCCTGTCGAGTTATGGTTTCTAAACGATTTATTTCATCCTGCAGCACTTACGGAATTGGAAAACCATACTGTAAACAACAATTTATTCTCCACTTACGCTGACGTGGCACTTGAACCTCTTAACATGAGGCGAAACTATCCATCAGGTTACAGACTTCAAATTCATCACTTTCCCATTTTACCCGACAGACGCGTCAAGGAAGAAATCTAAGAAATCTAATCAAACGGCGTCTTGCATCCCTCCATAGCTCCAGGTACCGTCTTGTGGAGAGGAGGATACGTCAGTTTACGCACAATTATTCGGTTATTTATTGCAGTCATCTGACCAGTCCTGGTCTATGTCTGACTAGTACCAGCGGGGTATATCCGAAATCTGAAGGTTTTCGACCACCGTGTTGCTAGCATATGGTGGGAGTTCGTGGTTTAGCAAAATAACCCAGCGGAATGACTTGAAAACGTTGTCATGATCTACCAAGGCCAAGTCAAATCCTTTGACGGAAGTAGGGAAAATTGCGTAAGCGTCCTTAGAAGCGACGACGCCAAATTCACCGAAGAAAACACTGTGACACGATTTGTAACCCACACAATGAGGATATACATCCAACCAAAGCAGAAAGCACCCAGATTGAAACCCACAGAATTCTGGCCGACAATAGAGTCTGGCCAGCGACGTGTAAACTAGGGTTAAAGGATACTGAAAGTTAACATTGATTCCTGCAACAAGAGTGCAAAAAATATTTACCATTTACAAGGGTTAGTGGAATAAAGTGTGAATTGTTTTACACAAAATCGAGAATTCTCTCCTCCGTAGTTTTTGAATAATATAATTATTGCATTCATAACGTGGACTGACAAGTTGTCGTATGGGCCTCTAAACTACCGGGTAAATTTTCTTGTGGGATTTCGCCGGATTATGCAGAATTTCATATCTGACAGAATTGCTTCGTTCGCAGAAAAAACAAGCAGATTCAAGAAGCAGAATCAGGAAGTCCCGTTGAGACACGTTTGTGGAAGGTTTGAAAGCGTCCCGGGCAAAAACCTATTTCGGAGATGCCAAGGAAGTCTACAAAGGACAGTTGTCAAGTAAGTTTAATTTGTAGAGCGGCCTATCGCTTCTCTAAGTAATTAAGAGAGACCATACTTTATCAGCCACCTTCTGTATACGCAAGAATCAGGTCAAGAGTACAGTGGAGTGGCCCCTCCGCAACAATGGCTGCAGATGGACTGGATTTCAACCGAGCGGAAAGGAATCTCACAGAAGTGTTCAATTACACACGAAATTACAATTACACGAAAACCGAACGCGTATGTGAGGTTTGTGTAATGGCTGCAGTCTTGGAGTGGCATATGAAAGTAAGTTAAAGCTAAAGAACATTAAACTGGGATAAAAAGGCACCACCACCCTTGGAATGGAAGGGCGCAGAAAGTGAACAAAAATGGAGCCTAGACCGTCAGTTACTTTTGACGTTTCTGGTTCACTTGGAACCAGCTCCGAAATGTTGTGAACTGAGGGTGCTGCGGAGGATGGGAATAATTGATCCGGTACTGAGGTACACGTATCTAGCCAGTATCCATGGCATAGTCGAGAGCGAAACAGGTGTATCTGTGGGAAGCGAATCTGTAATCTGTCCTCGTCTTGGTTTCTGGAGCCTCCATTTGTAGCCAGCTCCGCTTGGAAGTTTGTCTGGCTATCAGGAGTGCAAATTATTGGGTTGAGCTATTTCGCATTGAGGACGGTGTTCGAAATCGTTCGCGCACCTTTCGTTCACCTGTATGGTCCTGTGGCTGCCAGAACAATTGTGGAGCAAAAAGTCTGCCCACAAAAACCCAGAAAACATGTAAAATTGGATCCTTTTCTATGGGCTTCGTTGAGAAGATGGAGCGGTAACTCTGGAGTTATGGTCAGACCCTGAAATGATTCCCGAAGTAGCCCTCGGGACTGAAGGAATTTGTTTCGTTTGTTTGGTGTTTCACAGGTAGTCAAGAATTTGCGTGTTGCACTCTCGGATTATCGGGAGGTCCAAGGTGCTTTAGCTTCGCTCAGGTTCGTGTGAGTACTAGCAAAGTCCGACAAAGGGACCTTTTCGACACTGACGGACTCAGCGTTTGGGAACCAAAAACCCTAAGAAAGAACAGCAATTTAAGTTTTCACAACGCTGCTGTGCCTGTAACGCTGAATAATACGAGCAGCCCATTTAGGAGGAATCTATGATTCGTGTTTGGAACATGAACGGTGAGTGAAACAATTCTCTGCGATATTTCAAAATTTAGCTTAGCTCAGTTGAATCAAAATGGCTTGGTTTCTGTTAAGGTTTATTTTAAGCCAGCAGACTGTGAGACATTAAATACTATAGAATTGGAATCGAAAGCACACAAAACACCAGCTGCAGGGCTCACAGATGAGGTTATCACAGCTGCACAATTCGTAAACAGTAATGGCGGTGAAGGCAAGACTCAGCTGGAACCGGGTCGATGTGGGGAAAAAGTCGGGATTGTGGAAACACTAGATATTGCAACCAGCACGCCCAAGCATGTCAAAAATAAAACGGGGCAAATTATGATTCATTTTGAAGTCGGTTGATTTTGAGTGTTTAAATTACTATCTGAAGCTGTAGACCAAGAGCTGGAGACGGCGAATTAGCCAAATATATTTGCAAAAACGACAACTCCCACATGGAAAATGTAGTACATGCCGCCAGAAAATGAACTTGGTGATTCTCACAATGGTGGATACTTTGTGCTGCTGAAAGAATCATATGATCATTGCGATGAAACTTAGTAAATTGGTGGATTGAACTAGCCAAACGTACGTCAGATAGTAAAAATCTCTGGATGAGACAATATGAACATACAATGAAAGTGCATTGAGCAGGATTGATCAGACATGGGCAAGGTTTTTGGAAATCAGATGAAAAAGATGGGAATTCAATGGCTGCTTTGCTGCAAACAAAAGGCTGGTGAGTAGACTAGAGTTGGGGGTCGCAGCCTCATGCACTGATTCACGGATATCCAATAAACGGACGTATCTGTCAGAGCGGTTGCGTGTAGTGAAATCCGTTCTATCTGGCTAATCACCGATTTAATATGTCCACTGTCTACCGTCAGTCTTACTGTAAACAACGCAGCGTTAAACTCATAATCACAAACATACCTATCCGGATTGCTACAGTGAGGTTACAGGAGGTACAATCTCGTAAACCACGCAACCCAATCCACAGTTGCGCATCGGTTTAAACGAATACGTTGTACACAGGTAAATAATTTTCCTTATTTGGTCTTTTAAACTCAAGGCTCTCGATGAACCAATTCTTTACTTCTGATATTACGGGCTAGCCCTCAGCCTTTCACTGACTTCACAACTGCAAAACTTCACTGACATCTTGTAGCCGTGCAGGACGTAGTAAGCGCTGGAAACTTATGTTGGTGACTTATGATGCAATGGTGGCGAGTAAACATCCTGACCAGCTCCAGGAAAACTGCTGGCTTTATCCATAGTCCTACTTCGTTCATAGCTGTAATTCGAAATTTACAGGTAACCCGACCCCTTGGTCCACAGACCTACCAAATAATATGTTGGTACTGGACTTCGGAAGACTGCAACATTGTTTACAAGCTCGAGCGGTCGATCTGCAGTCTTTCACGCCTAAACGTACCAGGAGCGTTATTCGAGTCGTCTTTTAACTCGGTACTTTTAAATACACCTCCGATCTTACCGTAAATCTTGTTCATCTGAAAAATTCAATTGTCTGAGGTGTTGTTACTTTCGTCCATTCCTCAGACTTGCTCCTCAGAAAGCTTGCGTTTTTACCCAAACGTTCCGGAAATACTTTGAAAGACGGCCGTCCTGAAGCGGTTGGCCTCTTTTAAAATTTGATGTTTATCCTTTCAATCACCGCAACCAGGCACTTTGTCTCTTACTGAATTTTTCCAGCACCCGGCCTGTTAAGCAATCACAACTCCTCTAATTTCAACTTAACTTTAATCGTAGATAGCCTTCACCGCCAAGCGCGATATATTCGAGGTGGTATCGGCCTTGGTTTTGTTGCCGGATCTTTACGCTCTTCAAAAATGCCTGTTTTCAGACGCTTACATTTTCTATACAAATGTTCATTCTCATGCCTACCCGCCAGGCTTGCCTCTAGTCAAGGTTCGCGTTTTCGATCGAAAACTAACCCAAATATTGCAATCTGTGTTGTAGAATATCTTTTTGTCATTTGGTAGAAAGAACTGCTAGCTCACTCTGCAATTTTTCCATTGAGCCTGGAGCCATGCTTCGATAGTTTAGTTAAATCTTACAATCGACACGCTTAACTGATGGTGATCTAAAGAAGTGGGGTCTCGATGTTTCAGGATCTCTTGGGATCTGTGAGCTTCGTAGCAAGCCCTGAGCGTTTGTCACTGTGTGCGGTGCGTCAGATTCCAGGAACAGCCAGCTACGGTATCACATGTTTGCTTCGCTGTCGCTTGGACCTCTAATTATGTCCTGGATAACAATCTAGGTATATCCCTACGTATTTAATAATAATAATGCTTATTCACAACTTGTGGGAGGCATGCCGTCAGGCATGATCATGAGGGCACAGTCAGAATAAGGGCATGACCGGCAGGGACTGTGGGTACAGGGGGTTTTGGGAAAAGGGACAGCGTCAAAGGCGGTCACCTTTATCCAATTTAGACGTGGTAACCACTAAACCGGCGCGAGCAGGAAAGCTCTTTTTTGGACAGAACATCGAACAAGATCAGATGATTAGGATTTGAAAGTGGCGGACAAAAACAAAACGAGGGAGGGCAAAACAAGAGACTTCCTGCCTGAAATGACTGGAGAAATGTAAACTGCGGAAAATCAGAAACATCAGATCCGGTGGAGCAGCAGATTTAGCGTCATCCAGCAGGTCACATTGAACCGATGCCCAAAACGACCACTGAGTCCTCGTGGCCTTGGGATGTTGGGCTCGTTACCAGGGTCACAAGAAAGCGTATGTGGGGATGGTGAAGTGGATGGACTATGAAAGCGGGTAAATGGTAACAGGAATCTCAGAAATATGGTATACGGTGAAACTGTAGAGACTCACTGGTATCGCTGTTGTGGAGTCGGGCATAATAGTTCAATTGGAAGAGTGAGATGGTGGCAACACACGAGCCGGAGCGCGAACTGTATAGAAAATTGTTGAATTTTGTAAAGAGCACCGACTGAAATTTCAGCGAAATGGCTACATTCGAACGACAGGTTCAGCGGTTTGGAATGAACGTGACATGGAGCCAGCTGGGGCCAAGTGAGGGGCGGTACTCGTATTTGCAGTTAATGGAATGAGTGGACGGAAGGGTACGGTCGAGACTTGGAAGGAAACAGTTGCTGGCGTTCTATCAAACTTGGTATGGCAGCACCATGCCATCACCAGCCTAACATACTTCGGTTTTCGGACAGTCCCCTAACGGATGTCACATTTAAGGTCATTTGGGCTGGGATGTGCAATTCTCTGAGCGTGGATAACAGCCAACTAGGTCGCGCATGCCTCATATTGCCGGGGTTCAAAGCTTGGGAAGATGAGGGGATGGGATGAGATTAACTAAGTATGGTGAGTTTGAGGAGACATCAGAGAGGGACTTGAATTCTACCGCTATTAGGGTGGGGACAACAAGTGATTATATGAGACGGGATAGGGATGGATTTGTACTTAGTATACCAGGGACCAAGCAATTGTTGGGTTAGCTAACATATGACAATAAAGTGCAAGTGATCTAGTGCAAACCGGTATAAGCTGGCAAAGAGGTAGTGAGTTAGGGAAATTAAATGCATAAGTACTGACGGGGATAAACTTCTGAGGCGATGGACTAGTTTATCTGATATTTATTGCTTGAATTGGGGAGAACCGTAACCTAGGAAGGAAAGTAAGTGTAAGAGAAATAGTCACCAGTCCCCGAAGCACTGCTATCAGCTTCAATTTAACAAGTGGTGCATGGCGAATAAATAGTCGTTGGGCCTTAGTCTTGTATGCTCGTAGTGGAGGGTATGGAACCTCTGTATACATATATTTCTCGTTTCATATGTCCACTCCTGGGAGTAGTAGGTGGGTGCGTGGTTTTGTTTGGTTGACTAAGTGCGCTTTGGTGCGGTACAACCCCAGTTATGACGAAAGCAGCTGCAGCTCTGTACGTCGATGTAAGCCATGGGCATCACGGACTCCAGGCTATCCCATCTGTTTTTTTTACGAATTTCTTCTAAGCAAGTCAAACACTCCTGTCTTTCCCACGTGCAACCCACAGAGAGCTTCCCACTCGCACCTGTACACATAAGGTAAGCGGACTATAAACCGCCCAAATTTGCCGGTGATACTTTCCGTTGATGTGCAGTCTGTTATATATTTTCACTAGCTGTATTAGACGCACCATCAGGTCCCTGTCCCCGCAGAAAATCTTTACTCATTCTCCGGACGGCAATTTCGTTTTTTAGCGCTATTATTTACATTATGGATACTTTCAGGTTTAGAACCTCCTTGTCAGTCCGCGGACGCATTAGGATATCTGATGCTTCGTTATCCCGAAACTCAACTTATGTTATATTTAATTACACTCCTGAAGTTAGTGAGTCCACTGTCCAATATTCTCTGTGGATCCCCTGTGTTTCATGCGGGTCTCATACCTGGTCACCGAAAAGTAGTTTCTCCATCGATCTAGAATCCATACGACCGCCATGTACTATTTGTATCGTCCATTACGTTGACATTTGAAATTCCCCATGTTATTCTGTCCCTATTTGAAACCTCCGCTCCGCCTTTGTGTTTGGTGCGTGTATACGAAGTGGCGTGTGTTTGTCCTTAGCACTTCACTCATTTGGTCTTGAGGTCATCCAAGCATTTTGTGGCCGAATTTACGCACGCGTGACTGCCTCACGTGGGAGCCTGTTTGCTCCTTCGGTTCGTACTTTTGTAGTCCAAGTGGACCATTTATTTTGGACGAGTGTCTATTGTCGAGGTTTGTATAATCTGTGACTTTATGTCTTACGTTAACAGTACCGTATAGAAACCCAGCTCCGGGTTTGTTTTGCCTTCCCGGGGGTTCTGGTAGTACGCGTCACTCGAAGATGCCCTTTGCTCGTTACACTACTTTTCGCTGGTCAAGTATGTCTTTTCCGGACTTGCAAGTAGGTGAAGGGCATATTTAACAGAGGAACTTGACTGGATATCGTTTAGCAAAGTATCGAGTAGGTGGATTGCCACGGTTGTTTTCCCTTTGGGTCGTAAAATAGCGAGACACTAAGCTCGTCCCTCTTTCCAGTAAAGGTTTACGTGTTTTTCCCGAGAACTGGATAATTGGCTGGGCTTTGCATGCAAACCTCATAACGCAAACTAAAAGTCCATAAAACGATCAGAGCTTCCATTTTTATCTAAATGCTGAAAGTCTTTAAATCATTTTTTTCATTTTCTCCGGTTGCAGCAAATTTCCATTATACAGGTGCTCCAGGTTTGTGGCTTCGTAGTGGATCCGGCTGAACTCAAGACTTACTTTGTCAGTTCGTGGCTGAGCTCTCAAGCCTCATAACAGATTTATCGCTTGTTTCGGAAGGCAACAATATGTCGTACTTGCACACCACTGCATCTCTAATACATACAAAAAGGAGCAAAAGTTATTCGATGAAATTCGGACTGCCCTACTGCATCTAAGAATGTCGTTTTCTGTCTATCGTGATTGAACATCGGCACCTTCTAATATCCAAGCCACAGGTCTGCCAGTAAGTCAACTCAAAATTTATACCTGCGGTGAGCTATATTCTCATCTAAAGACGTCAGCAATCTGTCGCTGATCCTGGCGATGGTTAACTAATCGCGACCTAATTTCACCATCTCGAACCCAAAGCTGAATGCTGAAGTGATGGTCGGGCTTGAGGGTTGCAATGATCCAGTGGATTACACGGGTTGAATTTGCGTTCCACAAACTGCATACATATCAAGAAGGCGGAAGGTGGGCAGACGGCCAAAAGCAGCCCAACATCGTACTACGCGCAATAGCGATATGTCTGTATGGGGGTGGTGTCGTATTGTCCTCCACAATAGGAGTATGAATTCAGTATGACGTACCCCTCAGGCGTCACAAAGAGACTGGACCATACCGTGGTGCGACTGTTGGCGCATCTCAGCGACCCATTGAGCTATACCGGGGGAGTGTCGCCGCAACACGCATAGAGTCCCTCATACCGGGCTGGTCAACGGTTAGAGGTCTGACACAGTCGCCTGGTCCTCCAGGTCGGAGGTTGGAACATACGGCAACTTGTTCCGCAGAAATGGTAATGCATTCGCATTTCCCGCAAAACACCGCTGCCTTGCGGTTAGGTTCCTGAGCCAGAGGCTTTGGTTGAGGATCCTACTTGTCCTCCTGTCTAGGTTTTGGCGCCCTGAGTGTATCCAAGCTCACGTGCAACCATGAACTGCACATATACAAAAGAACTCATGCCACGTCGGTCGCCCCGTAGTGCCATCGGCAGGGTTGTCTTACTTGCCGCGTACAGCGAGGCCAGTAAGCGGAAACAGGCTACTGCTGACGCCTCTCTTCCTTCTCTTTCACATACTTTTCCCCCCTCCCCAGCCCATTAACAACTCTCTCCTTGTAGGCCCAGCACCTAGGACTGATGACTCCGTTCGTCATGCCTCGGTCTTGCGCGCGACATCCGCTCGTCACATGGCGCCGACATTCTCAGGTATCTCCAAATCAATCTTCAAGCCTCGACACCCAGTCTATCTGGCTGCCTTTAAGCTGCGCCCTCTGAAGCAAGCAGGACAACAAGCTGCTCATGCTCTCACACTGGACTTGCTTGGCATTGATGTGGGCTGTGTCTCGGAAACTAGAATTCAAGATGCAACCACAGTGATTAAGCTAAACGCCCCGTTAGTCTCCAGTCAATTCCGGCTGCGCAACTCTGGTGATCCAGAGGCTGATGCGGCGGGATGTGCAGGGGTTGGTATCGTCCTAAGTCACCGGGCGGAAGTATCCTCGTTTGACTGGATATCTGTTGATAGTCGCCTCTGTGCGGTTCGTCTGACAACGTCTGTGAAGTAGTCTCACAAGCGGGAAGTCGATAGATATCTGCCTACTCCCCAAAATGACTAGATGTGACGCCGTCAAAGACGTGTTTTATGACGCCCTGAATGTCCTGCTGCGGTGAGCCACAAGCTCAGACCTCGTGGTGGTTGCCGGAGATATCAATGCACAAGTGAACAGGCTAAATACATTTGAGACTCAATTAGGGGGTCGACATGGACTGGACTTGGTAGTACGGGAAATGAGGAACGATTCCTTTGGCTGTGTGTTGATCGCAGGCTTGCATTACTAATTTTCGAAATAACCGAAGTCGTCTGGCCATGTGGTGTTCTCCAGTGGCATGCCGGCCACAAACTCAAATCGACCACATTTCTATCAGTTACCGGTGGCCTGGATAGATAAATGACTGCCACTCGTTTTGGAGCACATTTGTAGATTTCGACCGCACGCTCTTCTGGAGTCAATTCTCCCTACGGTTTCCTGTGCCGCTTAGGGTGCGGGCAACTCGATTGGCAACTGAACGATTGGCAGATCCGGATGTCAGTCGAGCTTACCAGAATTGTCTTCCAGAGTCTCTTTCAAAGTTTCTACCATCAGAATCGAACTCATACTGGGACAAGATTGCCACCTCTTTGCATTGTACTGGGAATGTCACTTGTGGCGCGGCACCACCAGGCTCACTCAAGCACTGGATAGCGGACCAGACGGTGGCACCGCATCAATCTCCGGGCAACGTCCACGTCGACCTTGACCATAAATTAATGCGACGATGTACCAGACGTCAAGTGAAGGTGGTCGTACAAGTCGACCGTGACGAGGGTGGTCACAGAAAGACAAAGAAATGGGAAAGGCCCAGAAAGCAGGTATTGCACGAAGATTATTTCAGTTGCTCCGTGCGGCCGGCCCCGGAAACTACCTGTGAGCGAAACCATCAAGGATCGGAATGGAGTAAACATCTCGAACAAAGAAGAACACCTCGACCGGTAGGCCGAATACCTCAAACAACAATCGTCATGACCACCAGCTGGCATCCATCTGGAGCCCACAGGCGACGTAGAACCCTGAAACGTGAACCTAAGGCCTCGGGGGTTCATGACTGCATATGTTCTCTTAAGTTCCACCGAGCCTCTGCTCCGGGTGACCTCCCACCCGCATTGATCAAAATGGGGGTAAAGTTCTCAGCCAGCGCCTTTCTGATCTGTTTGCTTGCATTTGGAAAAAGGAATCTGTCCCAGACAACTGAGGACAGTAGGTGATAATACCCGTTTTCAAAAAAGGGGCTCGTAGGGAGTGTTACAACCACAGGGGAGCAGCTTGACCCCGGTAGTAACGAGACTGTTGGCGTCACTGATGCTTCGTCGCTTTATGCTGGCTCGTAAAACACTAACTCGAGTGTGTTAACCGGGATGCCGGGGTTGGGATTTCGTTGACCAAATCTCCACACCGTCAGGTGCTGGAACAACGCCATACGTATAAGCGACCCACAATTCCTGGATTTCTAAGGCGCATTTTACTCGGTTGACCGGTCTGTTTTGCTTGACAAGCTCGCCCACCAAGGACTGTCCCGGAAGTGCGTGAACATGATAAATTCTTTGTAATCTCCGAACTCCGGACGCGTGCGGTTGTACGGCGAGCTCCCCACAAGCTTTGCACACAAAGCGGTGTCCGTCAGGGATGCTCACTCCCCCATTCCTGTTTAACATTTTGGTCGCTGAAATCATGGAACGAACGCTGGAAGGTCTCCAAAACCACAGTGTTCAAATAGCATGTGGCGAAAGCCTCTGGAAAGTCTGGAATATGCAGACGATATCGTTTTCATCATCGAAGAGAAGGCGCAGATGCTCTTGGATGAACTGACCAAAGTTATCCCGTCCTTTGGTATACACTTTGCATCCAAAACTGTAAGGTCATGCTCCTGGACATGCAGGCACTGAACACGTTACTCAATATCCAGGGAGAGACACTGGAAGTTGTGAGGCGTTTACGTATATTGAGAGTTGTGTTAGTTCCGATTGTAGTGTGACAGATAGGACCACTGCAGGATCTGCAAGGCTCGGTTCGCGTTTGCTAATTTGAGACACCTATGGCGTGAAAGTGATGTATCCGTGACTCGCATGGGACGTGTGTATCAGACTACAGTGCGGGCTGTTTTGTTGTATGGCTGTGAGACAACCTGTTTGAGCAGCGAGAATGAGACCTCTTCAGGTGTTCAACAATCGTTGTCTCAGAACCATAGCTAGTGTGTGTTGGTGTCGGCGTATCCGTAACGAGACAATTAGGAAGCTAGTTTTCTTTTGTGCGACGAGTACGTCCACTAGAGAATGTGTTCAGCATTAGAAGCTGCGTTGGTGGAGACATGTGTTACGTATGCCTGGCCATCGCTGGCCGGAGAGAGCGCTGTTTTCCATGCCCAATTCAGAGTGACGGAAGCAGAGAGGTGGATGATGGGGACCGCGTGATCCTCACTGCGCCTGGTCGGAGACGCTGCAAGATATACCTGCCAACCGATGCCAGTGGCAATCTTGTTGTCATTTTCTGTCCAGATTGCATGAGTGAGTGTTTAGAGGTGTGGGCACATCGGAATGATTGTATAAGCTTGCACTACGTTCACATCCCGTCCATCTTTATTCTTTTCTTCACAATAAGGCTTTCAGGTAAATCATGGTTGTAAGCAGCAAAGCGTCGGTGCTGAACCCTGATGTCATGTTGTCGATGATGATGATGATCTCTCAGGCGACCAGCATGTCCATGTCCATGGAAGCAGCGATTCTCTCTTCCCCCGAGGAAGGGCAAGTTACAAAATGTCGGCCATAAAAACCGCACATTCCGATCACCCAACGGTTGATCGTGACCTTGGTGCACTGTTAAATACGGTCGGAATACTTTTGAACCAAAGAGTCTAGCACTGCCCAAAATGCATCTGCTGTGCTCAGCCACATCAAGAATGAGACAATAATGCCGTACTCTCTGCGCTGTCAGGTTAGGCCAGCACCTGCACCCAGAAGATCGGTTCCGGGAAGAGTTCCCAAAGAAAACCTTACTATTCGCTGCCTCGCCGGTCAGACTGTCTGCCTAAGGGCTCCAGGGTCAGGGCTTTGAACAAAATCTTACATCCTCCCACTACCCTGTGGGTCAGAGTTTTGTGTCAAATCCTCAAGGTGGGGTATCTGAACCAAACCCCCTTGCTCAGCCTCGGTAACCGGGATGTATCTTTCACTTGCACAATTCATTGTCCAACGATTTTCCTACTCAAGCCCTTCCCATCACGCAAGCAAACTTTTCTGGGTCATTGCATTGTCATCTACCTTACCAATGTATCTTGCATAGCCTGCTGGCTAATGAAAGTGAAAAAAGAAACACTGCTATACCCGCGAGATCCTCTCTACATCTGAGCTCTCAAGGTCCGCACTTTGCCAAATTTGCAAGCAGACAGTGCTTTCTGAAGCCTTTTACTCGGACAAAAATGGTGTATGTTTTGCCTGCAGAACCCGCATGCAATACCCAAACGTGGTTATGCATCTCAAAAACCCAGGGTAGCAATCAGCTCTTTTACACTTCTGCCTTCGTATGTTCGGTGATCCAGAAACAATGACTGGTGGAATATATGGCATGGGAGTTGTATTCAGTCCCAGAGCTGAACCAGCTTTGCTGGACTCGATCCAAGTAAATAGTCGTCGTTGTGCCGTCCATTTACCCAGTTTGATCAAGCTCAGTGTCTCTTGACACAAAAAATTGGTGCCTGCTTGTGTCTTGGCATGTGCCCCTACGGACTGCAATTCTGATGATAAAATGGATAGTTTCTATCAAGAGTTATCCGGGCTCATTCATCAAGCAGTAAGCACTGACTTGTGATTCTTGTGGGTGACGTGAATGCCCAAGTCGGTAGTCCGAGCTCCTTGGGCAGTTGACTTGGAGTCCATGCTCGTTGCAAAGACAACGGGCATCGTCTCCGGCGGTACGTTCAAAATTGGTTTCGTTTTTCCCTCGTGCTATTTTTGAAAGAATTCTTCCACTGTTCAAACTATTTACAGAGTTCACACGTGCTATTTGTTGAATTTTCTCACACTAACATGACATTTTCGTGATAACCTCTGTTACTTTGCACTCAGTTCCTATTTTGCATCTAGTCGCAATCATGTCACTAGTCAATACAGGCTGCTCTCTGCATCCATCGATGGTCCAAAACAGATGTGGGCGAACTGGCTGCCTGTCGAACGTGATACGCGGTATGCAATGCCACACCTGCAAGGCCTGGTGGCACTTTAAATGCACAGTTTTACAGGATGACTAGGCAAGCCAACTGACTAACTCTCCTGACCCGTTTGTATGCACCAGTTGCCTCTACACCAAGGGTGTTACGCATTCCCAAACTAAGAAAAAGGCCATAAAAAGCAAAACCAATTCCCCACTACCAAATCAGGCAGTCCAATGTAAGCGCTCCTCCTTAATCGATGTACTAAAGCTCTGATGGATGCAAACACAGAAAACGCAGCGACCTGGACGAAAGTTAATAAAGAACTTTCCTCGCTGAACGAGTACCTAGCACTAGCCACCGTTGGTCCGCTGGCTGCGAAATAGGTCATCCAGCTCCCCTATGCGGCAATCAAGACTGCCACGGCGTCTCTAGTGGACAGGCGCGTTAGGGAGTGCAGACTGATAATCTGGGGGTCATTCTGAGGCAAAATCACGCCAACTAATCAGGCACAATCGCTCCTTAGCAGTGTCCTCCCAAAGCCTGACCACGAACCGCTTCACGCAGACCGGTTATGCCAAAAGGGAAGCAAGCGAACACTTGGGCTTCTAGTTACCATTTTCTCGTCGTCAGCCGTACAGAAGATCTTGGGTCGGGCTGTCAGCAACCAAAAGGCAAACCCAACGATTAGGCGTCTATCTAGGGATTGCCCTCTAGAGGCACGAAAGCTAGGCCACAGCAGTTCTAGGAGAGAAGTGCGTAAGAGGCTTCTGGATGGCGCCAGTTCGGCCGATCCCAAACTTAAGGCCGAACTGATTGTACTTATAGCCCCTTGTGCTCCTGAAAGCACGCCGAGGGATAACGACCGCGACTCCGGACAGCAGTTTCCACCCAACCACCGCAGACCCTCGAATTCAAAGGGCAGCAATGCTCTGGAGGAGGCAAGCTTCACGTGGACGGAGCGCTCAAAGTACGTAGAGCTATCAGTGCTTCTTTCCGTAACAGACGACAAAGGCGCAACAGTGAACTCCACACCCAAGTCACAACTGAGCTGGATTGGGTCAGACGAGCGGAGTCAAGTGGCGAAGCCTACCGGCAAACCAACCACATGCGCTGACGTCGAACATCGAGGAGTGCTGCGAGAACCGTACAACCACTGAGGCTGTGAAACTGCCAATCTCCAGCTCCACTCCGTCTAAAATGGCCTCTTTGATTGTGGACACACTTGTCCCCAGGACCTTGACAGTCAAAGCCTCAAACCTGACCACGTCGAACCGGACAGTCCCTTATACACCCAGTTGGCCACGCTGATCGCGGGTGACTCGGATGTCCACTATGCGCGAAAAAAACGCGGCTGCAGCCAAACAAGCCATATGATTCGCCAAATCAGAAAACGCTGGCTGGCTTCAAGGTGCAGTCCTCTGCGAAAACCAGCCTCATGGGAGCACCACCAAAGAACTACTCGGTGCTGCCACCCAGTGCTCAAAGCTTCAGAGAGACACCTTTCCGATCAAACCGCGCCAAAATGCTGAAGAGGTCAAACAGACGCAAATTTGCTCAACTCCTGAACAACAGCAAATCTGGTCGTCAAAAGGCGTTATTGAAAGGGCTACAAGTAGCAGTGGTCGAAATTTTCGCCCACGGGGAAAAGCTGTCCGCCAGAGGCAAAAAGCCCGCGCAAACCGGGCTCCCACAGGGCGAAAAAACACTTCAAATGAAAAGCAACCCTCAAAACCACCAAAGTATGCCTCAGAGGTCCCTTCAGAGCCCTCGACTCAAACCCGACGTACAGCTATTAAGTCTGCTAACCTCCCTGGTTACACAACTCTCGGCTCCTCACCTTCGGAAGCAGCAGAGACAGTGTTGAAATGCTTGTCCACAAACTGCCTTAGCCTCTTCAACAAACTTTGCGATATTAAACAGTCAGTTTGTCTTGAACAGCCGTCCATTATCGCACTCACAGAGACCTGGCTCACACCAGATGTCTCTGACGCGGAGATCTCGATAGACGGCTACTCTGTTTTCGAGCTGACTCAAAACGAAGGAGGGCTGGTGGGGTGCTTTGTACTTACATGCGGCCCTGCCAATCCCGATTGTCCTCTCTGATACCACTCCTGCACCTTTTGCGATGCACTGTGGATTCAAGTCCCGCTGCGCGGGCCGATTCTCTCCTTCTCGGTGTGGTCTACCGTAGCCCCTCGAGTCCTCCGGAAGATGACCAGTTCCTCATACGAACCCTTGGGCAACTCTCCTCCAGCTACCACTTCACTCATCTCCTGCTGGTAGGTGACTTCAACGCTCCAAGGGCCCCTGGACGGAGCTCCAGTGCGTCGGATCAAGTGGACCTTTTGCAGCGGCGCTGACCGAAGTCGTTCAACAGAGCGCTTGGACTCAACATGTCGTTGCACCCACCAGATACCGCGCGGGCCAACAACCGTCCCTCCTGGATTTGGTCATCACCAACGAAAGACATTTCGTTGATCAGGTGATAATTAACGCTCCACTGGGACATAGACCACTGTGTGCTGACCTTTGATTTCATCTGCTATTGGGCCAGAAATCCCGAACCCCAAACGTGGATTCGAAACTTCTGCAGACTTTTCGGGAATGCGCATCTTTCTTGACCAAGTTAAACTGGGACCAGCCTCAGTGGAAGACTTATATAGGACTATTGTCCAGAAAGTTCACGAGGCTGACGCGATGTTCGTCCCAAAAACCAGCACGTCGGATGAGCCGTAAGCTACCCAAAAGGATCCGGCGTCTTCTGGAAAAGAGGTCACAACTATTTTTCTCAAAAGTTGACTACAGGAGACACAGAGATGAGCTGGCATTTCGTAAAATGCGGAACCGCTGTAAATCGGAAATCCGCCAATGGAACATACGAAAACCATTCTGGACCTCGCCCGGAAAGAAATGTGCTGTTCAAATACATGAGACATCGCCGAAGAAACAAGCCATCCGCGTTCTCCTTGAGGGACAGGAACGGGGAACCCACGAGTGACCCAATAGTGGTATCTGAGTTCTACAGAGATCACTATGCAGGTCTGTATTCAGTCCCAGCGTCCTCGTCACATCCAACCTTGTCAAGGCGTACCTACGAACGGCCTCTAACCGACTTGGTATTCACGGTGGAGGACATTCGTCAACTCCTGCAAGATCAACCCATTCTGCGCGTTGGGGCCCGACGAAGTCCACCCAAGGATCCTGAAGGAAACGTCGTATACACTGGCAACTCATTTCCATCTGCTGTTTCGTCAGTCGCTTGACGAAGGCCACCTTCCCTCTGTTTGGAAGGAAGCGATTGTCACGCCAATCTACAAAACTGGTGACCGACTATCGCCTGGCAGCTACAGGCCTATAAGCCTCACTAGCGTGCCATGCAAGGTGATGGAACGCATTCTGAAGCGAGCCATTCTAGATCACCTTACTTCCAACAACTTGATTTCTCAAGCTCAACACGGATTTCTCCCAAACCGTTCCTGCGTGACGAACATGCTCGTATTTATGGACAGCTTAACCCAAGCCAAGGACGAGGGACTCATATCGGATGCCATATTTTTCGACTTCTCAAAAGCATTTGATCGAGTCCCACACGTCCGCTGCTCCACAAACTCGAGTCTTACGGGATTCAAGGGAAAATCCTACACTGGATCAAGGCAGATTCATTCCGAGTGAAAGTAGGCTCGACCTACTCTTCTGCGGCGCCGGTCTCCATTGGAGTTCCTCAGGGCTCCGTTTTGGGACCTTTGCTGTTTCTGATATACGTCAATGACCTTCCAGATGTTCTTTCAAGTCCATGTCTACTTTTTGCGGACGACTTGAAATCGTGGAGTTCCAATGCCAGTGCCCTCCAAATTGATGTAGACGCCGCAAAGCAGTGTCGTTGGACTGTCACCTTCCTCTGAATGACGAAAGGTGCGTCCATATGTCATTTGGAGGAAACTCAGCGAACTCCTCTGTCATGCATGGTGAGAAAGGACCAGAAGACATCACGAGGATAGATGCAAAAAAGTATTTGGGTATCTGGCTCTCTCCAAACCTGTCCTTCTCACTGCACCTTGAGAAATCGGCTCAGAAGGCATTCGCTGTTCTACGGATGATTCGGCGTACCTTCTCTCGTATTACTCGCACGGACTTCCAAATACTCTCTGGGGCCTATGTCAGACTGCTCCTTGAATATACCCACCCGGTTGTCTACTCAGGACGCACGAAAGACGTAATCCTCATTGAGCGTGTCCAGCGAGCTGCCACGAAAATGGTTGCTGGCATGAATTCCATGGAATACGAAACGTGTCTCAAGGTGCTTGAACTCTTTCCCTTGGAGTATCGTTGCCTCCTGTGTGAACAGGGCTCGGCCAACAGGTTTTTCACCGTTGCCCCAGCAAACACACAGCGGGGACATAGTAAGAAGATTTTTAAGCTCAGAGCGCACACCTTCATTAGGCAAGCTTTTTTCTCATTTCGGGTAGTTGTTGCGTGGAATAGCCTTCCTCAGACGGTTGTCCATGCTCCCTCTAGAACTCAGTTCAAAACACTGTCAGACCAATAGTTACACGAGTCCTCGCGCTGGCAAGCATACTGTCCCGCGCTGAGAACTTAAAGAACAGTGCTACGCCCTTTTTTCACTTGTGCCTTTCAGGTGAACGACAGCCGCTGAACGGCAAGAACAAAACCGACCCGGGAAACTTGGGCGAAAGCCTCGATCCTGTGTATTAATCCGTGAATACGTGAATCCTCGAGTTGCGTACTGATCATGATTTGTTTCTGATCAGCACAAGCGTTCACCATAAACACTATACTGGTGGCGGGCACGTGGATGAAGCACGGCAGAATGTGAATGGTGCTATGCTAACAGCGTTCAGAGCTGTCTGTCCTACTTCTCCCGTACAATCAAATGACCACTGGATATTATTGAGACCACCACTACTGCTTCCTACGTCTTTAAGTCATACAATATAGTTGGAGCGCAAAGTAGAATCATCATTTTCAAAGGTCCTTTCTTCGTTAATTTTCTCTACCTGGAAACAAAGTCTGGGAGCCATTTAATCCCTGTCTCGTTTTAAATAAAGCCAGAAAAAAAACACTTGTTCAAGCTAAGTCGGACAAAGGAACCGGTTCTTCGATAAAGACAAAATGTTTGTTGTTTCAGACTCGAGCGGTCTCCAAACGATTTATATTTTACTTCCAAATTCGGGTGTCCCAGCTTCCTATGTTTGTTCTGAGTCAACGCTTTCCAGACGATCATGTGTGGCTGCATGACTGACATTAGCAACTTAAGGTCCTCCATACCAGCTGCTGCCTTTAGGAGAGATTTTCCCTGTAAATTGCCTGGTAACCTTTGGATGTACTGGTTACGAAACAATCTTTCACTCAGAACCTAACCACACTTGGCTACCCACTTAACGAGAACTCCTTACATTGCATCGGTTGAACTTCCGGTAGGGTAAAGTTGTCCATTGTCATTTATCCGTATTGGAAAGCCCTGTCGTCGAAGCATCAGGTGTACCAGTCAGCAATTCTGAGCCTAATATTCACCTTGCAGACATGAAAACTGTATTCAACCCCTTCCGACGGTGATCTTAAGGTGGTTTAACAGCTCTCAGCAGAATATGACAACATAGCCACCTCAACTTCAGCCACATGGGTATCGGCTTTCCAATCAAAGGGAACAACACGATAATCCCATCATCATCCAATCATGCAGCAACATCGATGTAACAAGCAGCTAGGACCAACGTTTATTCACACACACACACACACACATGCACACTAGTGCCCATATATCACCTGAAATCGGAATCGCAACGCAAACTGCAATCCTCTACTAACTGCACGAGCCACCTCGCTGACCAGGTGCTCTGGAAAGGATAGTATATATCACCAATCCTTCTGCTTTATGATTAAATTCGGCAGACGTTTTGCATCGCCATTGTTAAACCCCATCAGACGAGCACACGCCATTATGTACATCACTACCACACAGCCTCTCCAAGTCTGATAACTTTGCTTCTTAGAATTTGTTGCTTTGTGGTATGCTTGGCTGTCCTTCTAGACTAGGGGTCACATGGCTGTGAAGCTAGACTTCATTTTGAGGATGGGTTGCATCAATTTTTCCCTCATGGGGTAATTAAATTTGTGGAAACCTTCAATCTCAGCCATAGTTATCATCCAGCGGTGGCTGCCTGGTTTAATATGAAAGCCAAACTACTGCAAATGCTAGTCCCTTTAGTTCCATGAACAGAAAAACGAAAGTAAGCTTTTTTGAGACATCACTGATGTAAAACGAACTCTTATCGGAGCTCTACAGATTCTACAGGGGACCTAACACGTTAAGGCAAAGCACGTGCTTCCTGAGTTTTGTCCACTGAAGCGAAAATGTAACACTGTCCAAAATCTCTCACGAGCACACTAGTTTTATTTCAGCTAGGCCAGAAGTTATCACACAAAATCTGGTGTAAAACGGAAGCTCTACAAAATACAGTAAACAATATCTGGAACGAGAGACAAAGCCTTTTAACAGTGCAGTGACATCCGCAAATACGTAACCTTCATTCCCAAAAAATTGAGCACACTGATCCTGCCACTTGAAGCGGTGTAAATAATCGTACAAGTCCGCGTAACCCGCCAGGCTGAATGGAAATAAACCTGTTAGGGTAAAGTTACCCTGTGTGTACCAGTTTGCATGTAACTGTGGAGTGGGTTGCATAGACAGTGTCAAGTCTGGTGACGTTTGTCTCGTCACCGTTGTTGGAATTAATGAATAATGCTAGTTGTGGCGCTTCCAAAATTTCACGTATAAGGGATTATCTGGAAATTTTCCTTAAAGCGGCCAAATACATATTTTCATAGGCATCGTTCTGCTTATAGTGGGAAAACGACAGTATGAGCCTACTATCAACTACACTGGCACATGTCGCACATCCAAACTGAAGGTTGGCAAGGTTGGAAGGTTATTCAATTTTCTAGTGCATTAGTTAAGTAGATCTTAGGTCATTTTCCGCGTACGCAGCAGAGAATGGTTCACATTTACACTCAAGCGTGTTGTTTGCTGCAATACATATTTAAAAAAAACTGGTGAATTCATCTGATTCTTCACTTGACGAAAAAGATACAGTGGAATCACAATTGCGGTCATTTATCATGTGTACTGAAGACGTAAGAAATCCCTTCAGCAAGCACCAAAATTTACTTACGAATATTCAATGCTCACTGCTCAGTATGGGTAAATCAGGGTTAAGAAACTGGAGGCATTTGGATATTAGTAAACCGCATGTTATTGTCATCTACATTTGCAAGTTTTGACTGACATCTACGATCTTTAGTCCCGACAGCTACCGCTATCATTTTGTGAATGGACATTTGTCAGCGGTCTTGCTGCAGCTTGGGTAGTCCGGCAGGCACGAAGCCGATGGTGATTTAGTTTGTGCAATGTTTATTCCAACTGTTGTTGGTATTTCCGAACAGTTTTGTGACGTTTTGATGGTGAGCAGGTTGATAAAATAGGAAAGTTGTACTCAGCATTCGTTTCTGATTTTAGCCTTCCCGAACGTCAGAATTCGAACTAAACAATTTCAGGTGGCCAATCGAACGTGTTAGAACCATTAAAAGTCTAGAACTCAAAGACGATTGAGCCGAGCGGAAAAACTGTTCCCAAAGTAGTGAGATATCATAAAATAAGTCGTGTGTGACGGCTAGAGCAAGAGAAACCGCCCCTAGATTCCAAAATCTAACTATAGTATTGGCACTTTCAGAAACCTAAGGAAACTGTCTTTGGCGCCTTAAAGCGGGATCTCAGAAATAGCCACCTTACAACGGCTCAAAATCATATCTTGCAAGGATATCAGCGAGGTAGATACCCGTAAAATAGAATTTCAATTCAATCGATATACGGGACTGAACTACTCTTTATCGTGCAACCGTGAGAAACACATGATGATAATGATAATGATAGTGAGATGCGCACGGCTGATGATTCCCAATACGCATGAAACATCTGTACAGGGCTTCTCTGCTTTTGAGCATAGATTGGCTTCACTGACAGGACGAGATCTCCACAAAAAGACATCAAATCTCCTAACACTAACAATAATGATAATGAGAGAAATTATAATTTCCCCAACTACTATGTAGCTTACCACGAAGATGATTATAGAGGTACAATGAGACAGATGAGCGTGGGTGCCTGGAATTGTAATAGATGGAACAATTCGACAACCCACGTGGTCAAGTCATCGCAATTCAAAGACGAAAGAAATCAAAATCCTGGTGAGAACAGAACTCAGCGGATATGGAAATAGCACTGCAAGTAGTTGTGACTGATGGAGAAGTGAAGACGGGGATAATAAAATTGGCATGATTGAAGGGTGCTAAAATAGATCTTGGTAGTTTTAAAGACTGCCAATTCAACTCTTTATAAATATCGGCTCAAGCACTCCTAACCGCTACGGATCACATCAACTGATCTTGTGTTTGCTTTTCCACTACACCTTAATGGTTGTTTTCGAAGTTCGTGCAAGCAATGAGAGTAGTAACCTGCGCGCTTCCATAGCTCAGTGGATAGAGCACTGGTCTAGTAAACCAGGGGTCGGGAGTTCGATCCTCCCTGGAAGCACTCTTTGTGGTGTGCAGCTAGAATGCATTGTTTTTAAGGCACATTTTAGCAACACTCTCCTAGCAAATTGTTCGTTTCTACCCAGATCAGATGTCAAGACAAAATCTTCGAAATGAAATTACCTAACAAGCTCTGAAGTGGCGTTAGGATGTGGTTTCCTTAAATGGGTTATCTCGAAGTTAGACGCACTTCTCCCACCGTCTCATCGGCTGTTTATCAGAGTATCGTTGGGTGTGCCAATACTGATATCTCAACTTCCGTGTAGACACAGTACATATTTTCCCACACATGCTTCCAAAATCTCACGTTTACTCGAGGTCGAATAACAACAGAAGTCGGCTCTACGAAATTTGTCACACTGGTTTGAGCCCTGCGTATCAAAACTCTATAGCTCTTAGCCTCTTCTCACTTGGTCTGACTCTCCGTATGCAAAATGTATGGGGCATGGACGTTTGGAATCATAAACCCACTCGTGTACCCGCACCAATTTTAAATATTTTTCTTGTTACATTCAGTGTACCATGAAGTGTATCGTCGATGGGATAAATACTAGGATTGCCTGCACTAGTAACACTATTAGGTACGCCACGAAGCGGACAGAAATACAAGAAAGTGTGACTTGATTATTCAGAAAAGCTGCGGTTCGATATTGCTCCTTCATATGTTTCTGAAGTCCACCAGATCACCGACATTTGACGGCAGGAAATGTCAAGCGGGTAATACCTATATGTCCACGGTTTGTGCTGCAATCAATGTTGCTGTCATGGTGAAATCGCACACTTAACATGGCACATGTCAAAACGTGCAAATCGCATAGCTATCAGCTGTAAATCCCTTCATCTGATGGAAACATGCAAGTGGACTATGTTAGATGAGGAAGATTTACTCTCCTGTTTTCATTGTGCAGGCTGAGCTATTGCCGCCCAATAGCGAGTATTTTAGACTTGACCTGAGATCTTACTGCGTAGCAGTCCAAAGTTCCACACTGACCCTAAGAGAATGGAATCGGGCAACTGTCTGAAACTGAGTCGTCGGATACATCTTGAATATATGGACTTCTGAAGATCTACTTGGCAGAAGGATGATTGTGTGATGCTTAGATTTCGAGGTCATTCGTAATTTTTGGCTTCATGCTCCCTTCGCTTAATGATCTGTCTTCTAGTAAGTGCCGGAAATGGCGGACTGCAAGGTAAATTGCGAGTAATTTACGACCAAATGTACTGTAACGCGTTTGGGCAGCCTGCATCTTCTGCGAGAACAAGCCTCATAGGTTGAAGTACAAGTTAACAACAAGTTGGTGGAGTACAGCGCCGACAGGCAGCTGAAGCATCAGTTGTCAAAATAAGCTTTGTCCTTTTGCGGGTATCAGAAAAAGATAAATTTGCGGCTTCAGCGATGGCTTACTTGCGCTTTCAAAGCAGTAATGGCGGCGGGGCTAAGGTAACAGATTTTTCTTGGGGCCAATTAAATCGGTTAGTGGCTGTGAAATATTGCACAATGAGGGATGAATCAGCAATAATAGTTGATGATACCAACGAAACGACGAAGTTGAGTGATAGTGGTGGGTATGGGAAAAGATGCTTAAGCCAAAATACGATCAGCTAAAGGTGAACTACCGCTTGGATCAATGTGGTGACCAAGAAAATCTAGGCTGGTAACACCAAACAAGCATTTGTCAACATTCAAACGTATGTTGTAGGTAGAAAGACGTTGAAATACTGCCCTGAGATGATCTGCATGTTCAGCCGGAGAGGTGCTAGCAATTAAACCGTCGTCTAGATAAGCATATACAAAAGGCAAACCACATAAAACTTCGTTCATGAAACGTTGGAAGGTTTGAGCTGCATTTCAAAGTCCAAAAGGCATACGCGTGAATTTGAAAAGGCCAAAAGTTGTTGTAATAGCTGTTTTAGGGATGTCATCCAGGGCTACAGGGATATGGTAGTATGCACGTACTAGGTCGAGTTTGGAGAAAATATTTGTATGGCATAAGGTGCTTGCGAAATCGTGGATGTGTGGGATGGGATACCTGTCTGGGATAGTGGCGTTATTGGGAACGGTAATCTCCACAAGGTCTCCAATCACATTTGGATTTTGGCGGTACCATATGTAGGGGTGACGACCAGTGACTCGATGAACTGCGGATGAAGTCGAGTTCGAGCAAGTGTTCAAACACGTGTTTTGCGATCTGTAGCTGATTTGGATGAAGTCAACGGGGATTAGTATGGACAGGTGGACCTCTAGTCTGGATGTGGTGAACGACGGAATGCGTGACCGGTTGAGTGTACTCACATGGATGAGTAAGGGTTAGAAAATCCATACGTATGTCAGCAAATTGGGAATCAGGTAAGATAACTCGGATATCTGTGGATGAAGTTGGGGCACTAATTCCGTTGACCGAGAGGGAAGTTAGCATGTCCAAGAGACGTTTGTATCGCACATCGACAGACAAGTTGTAGTGGGTTAGAAAGTCTGCGCCAAGGTTGGGTGTTTGGACGTCGGCCAAAAGGAAAATCCATTTGAACGCACATCGCAATCCGAGGTCAAGGGAGAGGGAACATTCGTCGTATGTAGCGATGTGGGTACCATTAGCGGCATGAAAAATAAGAAGCAGAATCGGGAAGCGAATTCTTATGTGGTAGCGCACTAACTTCAGCTCCCGAATCTACGAGGAAACGAAAACACTTGAGCGATCGGTGGATGGAATCGGTGATGTGGAATAGGCGACTAGTGCGAGGAGGGCCACAGACAGTCGTCGCCGTTATTGACTGGCCGGGGTGTTTAAAGGGCTGTTGGAACACGGCTTGAAGGAACCAGGCGGTTGGCCTTTGCGTTCTTTGGAACCGAAAGATTCGCGAAAGCAGCACCAAGGGGGCGGGAACGTGAAAACGATCGAGATCGTGAACGTGGTCGGTGCTTGTTGATCTCCAACCGTTATAGACGATCGGTCAAGGTATCAAATCTGGTCTGCAGTTGGGAGATGGCAGAAAGCATTGGATCGGAGTCTTTGGATGCGGCGGGTGTAGGGTGGGAGACGGAGTTAACAGGGTGACTGAGGTAGGTCTCGTGGATCTTGTCCGTCATTTGAGCTAGCTGCTCCAGACTGTGATCATCAACGAAAGCACTGATGACGCGGGGCATCCAGGGTGGAAGCTTATCGAGCCATAGTTGTACCATGATTTCCGCCGCCAGCTTACGGCCGCACAGAAGACTGCGCATATGGCGAAGCATTTGTGATGGTGACCTGTCACCAAGTTCGACTGTGGTGAACGAATCCCTCAGCATCTTATTTTCGGATTTTCCTGTCCTACTGATGACAGTCGCTCGAAGAGCGTCATAGGGATTGTCGCTGGTGATATCTTCCAACAGATCTTCTACTTCTGTTGCTATATCACCAGGAAGGTGTTGGACGACGTAAGAAAAACGGATGGCTTCGGGAGTGATACGTCGGGTAGTGAAAACCGCCTCCACCTGGTGGAACCACACACTAGGATTGTGAGGATTATAGTCTGGTAGACGGATGCTAATTGCATTTTCGACTAAATCCGATGTTTCAAAGGGTGTATCCATAATGACCGGGCGGAAGAAAGAAAGTACGACGATTTGAATGGAAAACTTAAAAAATATAGAAAGATTCGGTCTGAACAAATTTGTAACGGCTGGCTAGTCAAATGCTATTTTACCAGGAGTGTGTGGCAAAGAAATCAGAATAACAACGCTAGATTGAATATACAATAATAATGAGGTCAGATGGAACAGACTCACTAAGAAATGTTCTCTTTAAAATGGTTCGTCGTTGGCCCAGGTCAGAGAATAAATAATAATCCAATCATGGTTGTCCAGGAGTCTTCTGGTGAACAGTTCTCACATATAATAAGATCCGAGAATAGGCTGAAATGTTTTGATACCAGAGTTAGCATACGAAACTCGCGAATGACGGCCGTAAGCGCGAGCGAAACCAGAAGAGGGAGTCGAAGCACGTGACCACGATTGTATTGCGCGAAATTGTACAGGTGCGCGTTATTGTAGTTTTTCGTATTCAAACAAAAAACGTTTATGCAATTGACAAAATAAGTGATGTTATAATGGAAGCAAAGAAACAACACAAAACCACAATATATACACATATATACTGTGCAGCTAAAATCAACCGTCCACTCAACAGTGCATATTATGGCTGTGGAAAATTCGCTCATAATATGGTAAACTTAAACATCCTCACAGAACTGAGGTTGTTGAATTGCTGTCTGCATTCGGTGAACAACAGTTCTCCCAGAGGTGAAGGAGTTATGGGACAAATGTGTAACAAGACAAAGGGACGTATCTTGATTGGCGATGTGTATTAGAATGTGTGAAATGCTATCAATCAACAAGACATTACCTGATGGGCAAGTCGGCCAAACACCTGTTGGTTTAAGGAGGGCGTCAACAGTAGCAGGTTGGTCTACTTATAGGTAGTTCACATGCTTAAAAGCTCGTCCCATTAAGTAAATAAAACTAGTCGATTCTTTATACCAAGTATATTATTCTTACAGAGAAAAAGATCGTAGCCTTGGCCAAGGCCCATGAAAAGCTACATGTTCGGGCAGAAATTTTCACGTAGTTTCAATGACTCTTGGGATATGGCAATAGCATGATTAGCAGTGGTGACTGATGGAGAAGTGAAAACAGGGATGATAAAATTGGCATGGTTGAAGCGTGCTAATTAGATGTTGGTCGTTTTAAAGACTGCCTTTTGAACTCTTTATAGATATCAGTTCGAGCACTCCTAATCGCTACGGATCACACTAACTGATATTGTGTTCGCTTTTGCACTAAACCTTAACGGGTTATCTCGAGGTTTGTGCAAGCCATGAGAGTGGCAACAGACGCGCGCTTCCATAGCTCAGTGGATAGAGCACTGGTCTAGTAAACCAGGGGTCGGGAGTTCGATCCTCCCTGGAAGCACTCTTTGTGGTGTGCAGCTAGAATGCATTGCTTTTAAGGCACATTTTTAGCAACACTCCTCCTAGCAAATGGTTCGTTTCTACTCAGATCAGATGTCAAGACAAAGCCTTCGAAGTGGAATCACCTAACGCGCTCTGAGGTGGCGTTAGGATGTGGTTTGCGGCTACAAAGTAATCTTCGGCTACTAAACGATGATGTAGATGAATACGCCATTCCAAATTTTGGTTGTTAGACCACGCATGTCAAAGAACGACAACCAGAACATTAAGGTCGTTTTTGAGAGTGACATCAATGAGTTTACTGTAGGCTACCCAAAATGAAAGCGCGAATTTAGACAAGGTGAGGCAGCAGTGCTACAGTGACTCAATAGAAGTCGAACGCAACCTGGAAGTGAATATGAAATGGACGCCAATAAACGGGTAGAAGTTGAGGGCTGTTTGAAGCGAGAAAGAGAAACAGTCAGCTGGGCACTACACAAGGGATACTTGTACAAGCTGGAGAAACACGGGTTTTACAAATCCCGGCAGATGTTTCTTTGCCAATAGATCTATAGGCATATCGCTGGCCAAGGTTACACTTTACGCTTGGCACGGATGGCGCTACGGATGGATACGTTCGACCAAATGTGGCAACCGCAACCTCGAGGTTTCATACTGTGAGTGAAACCATCCTATGCTGAAAAGCCTATAACCACTGTCCATCTGTTTCGTCCTTGTTGGCAATCATTAGCAGTACACATTTCACGAACCTCTAGTCTCTTGCTCACGATCTCCAGGCTAGTCATTTGAACACTTGTTCGTTCGACCACAAACGTTTGATCAGCAGTGTAATTAACTTGCATTTAGACAGGATATCGCACCACTCATCGTTCAATCACTGAAACCAAATCACGTGTTCATGTTTTGACTGGCTTTGCGAGTGACGACTGTCCTAGCTTAGTGGGAATTAACCACTGTCGATCGGCCGTTCATGATCAAGCTGCTAATTTTTTAATCACTGGTTGGAAATTCGCGGTTTCGAAACTCCGTGTGCAAGTTTTGATAGATGACTCCATTTTGAACATTTTAAATACACTAGTTTACACCGAAAATCGTGTCCGTTAGGACCACAACCGCAAAACTTTCATGGTGCTGCATGGGATGCTCCATGAGGCCAATAATAGCTCGCATCTTTGTTGAGATTATAGAATGAAAGGCAGTAAATAGGGTGTCGCAAGCCCTGATGTGCACGGGCTACGTTGGCGATAACTTTTGTCACCGGTACTGAACAATCTGGTCAGCCACATGATTTTCCGAGCCTTATCCACCCACACATACATCAGTCTCCGAAAAGTGACCGTAGGCCGCTCACCACTAAAGGCCACTAGGAAGATGGCTTCAGTTTTCCACATGAATTCATACAACAATCTGAGGCGGATTTCCATTCGTTCATTCACTTCGTTGAAGGTTTGATTGAGCATCTTCGCAGCAGACTATTTGTATTTTTAAATTGCAGGTGCCTCAAAACTCTCCATGAGCCCAAGGCATGCAGCAGTACCACAAGAATTTACTTTTGCATTTAGGATAAGGCCTTAGCAAAGCATCTAACAGGCACAGTCCAAAGTGAAAATGCATCCATCTGCTTTAATGAACGTCGCGAGTCTACGTATCAATTGTACAAGCCGAACTTGGAGATGCGTTTTCCTTAGGTAACTCTGCTGCTGAAATGAACCGAGTGAGATGTGGGGACTATCTATTGCCTGTCCACGAGCACTTCAGCCAAAACCCTGTTTTACAAAGAAAGACGCATCCGCAACCGAAGTAATCGCAGAGGAAACCAAGAGCCGTTGAAGAGGGCCATTTTCTAATGGTCTGCCGATGTGTTTTATTGAGTTCTACGGTAGTTCAGGAAGCCGAGAGCAAAGTCACCTATATATTCATGCACTTCAAAGTGTTTACCTGGCTAAGCATGTGAGGAAGACCTTGCAGGGATGCATCTAGTGACATCCCAAACGTAATTCGTCCTACTAGTCCGTCGCCTATGTAATCTGTTAGTTCCCTTGAACTCCAGTTGATAACTAGCCGACTGGACAGACTGGCATATACCAGACCCCCTAACCGAAGGTGCACTCATTTTTATTCAATCTGCAGCATATCCTAATCTTTGATGTACTTTGATTTTACATCGTTTTACTCATATCTATTTGATACTCATCAGCCAAGTCACAGAAGTAATATCAATGGGCATTTCATCTCGGCACCCTGTGACAATATTTGTGGTTGGATGCTAAGTTTTCGTTTGGTGCTTTTTGAAATATTTCTTCTACATAGGATAACTAGTTAGCACCATTGCCTTCAAATTCGGTCCTCAAAGGTGTGGCAAGATAAACTCTGGGCAAAAATTCGGCCGCAGACGACAGGAACAGAAACAGAGATCCGGAGAAGGGGAATGTATGCAAAAGCCTGTTCACGAGGTGGTACCGTCGGTACGATCAGGAGCGAATAGTGATAAGATTTTGATACATATCCTGTTATATTACGCTACAAACTGTGCGCACCATAGTTGCAAGTTACTCTGACTTGGAAGTGTCTTTGATGAGGATCATCTGTATTCATTATTGCTTTCCAAAAGAGCACTTTTGAGTACCGAGGCCTAGGATGTATAAGCGAGCCGTCAGGAGCCTCACTGAAAAGGCGAAACGCGATAACCTCAGAGAGGACTCTGTCAATGGTAGAAGTAAGGTTTTCAGTCACGGTGCTCCCGTACATCAGGCAAATCACCAGACGCAGAAATCTATTTTGCGAAAGTGAAATACACATTGCAAGACTGCCACGAATCGCCCCATTACGTTATACACCAAGTCGGTAAACTAATTGTGCTTAATGTCCCATTGTTCCAAGATTACTCGAACACCGGTAGAAATAGTAAAACCTTGGGACTATCGAATAAAATCAGAGGGTTATGGAGATACTTGTCACTAATTAATATGTAAGTTGGTTGTCTTCCAGGAGATTTGTATCCGGTTCTCTTCCTATCCGGACACAATTAACAACGGTAAGCCGGAGTACTGTGCTAATTAGAACTCCTTGGTTGAACATGTACTTGCACACACCTTGAGTTGCATGGACAATGTCAAGTGAAGTAACGCTCGTCTGGTCACCGTTGTTGAATTTAATGAATTAAACGAGTGTGATGTTTCCAGAATTTCACGTATAAGGGATAATCTGGAAGTTGTCCAGAAATGCTGCCAAATACACATTTTTATGGGCATCGTTCTGTTTATAGTGGGAAAGTGACAGTATGCACACTCAGAGCTTATTATCACTTACGCTGCCACATATCGCACATTCAAACTGAAGGTTGGCAACAGTACTCAAAATGTAGAAGTATTGGAATATTACTCAATTTTCTAGTGCATTAGTTCCATAGATTTTAGGTCATTTTCCGCGTGTGCAGCAGAGAATGGTTCACATTTACACTCAAGCGTGAGGTTTGCTGTCATGCATATTTCAACAAGGACATGATTTCTAGTGATTCTTCACTTGACGAAAAAGATACAATGGATTCACAATTGCGGTCATTTATCATGTGTACGGAAGACGCAAGAAATCTGCTCAGCAATCGCTAAAATCTACTTACGAATATTCCATGTTGACTGCTCAGTATGGGCCAATCACGGTTAAGAAATTGGAGACATTTGGATATTAGTAAACTCCATGTTATTGTCATCTACATTTGCAAGTTTTGACTGACATCTACGATCTTTAGTCCCGACAGCTGCCGCTATAATTTTGTGAATGGACATTTGTCAGCGGTCTTGCTGCAGCTTGGGTAGGTATGAAGGTATGAGGCAGGTATGAAGCCGATGATGATTTAGTGTGCGCAATGTTTATTCCAACTGTTGTTGGTATTTCCGAACAGTTTTGTGACGTTTTGATGGTGAGCAGGTTGACAAAATAGGAAAGTTATACTCAGCGTTTTTCCTGATTTCAACCTTCTCGAACGTCAGACGTAGAACTAACCGATTTCAGGTGACCAATAGAACGTGCTACGACCATTAAAATTTTACAAGTCAAAGACGATTGAGCCGACCGAGAAGACGTCTGAAACAAACTGTTCCCAACGTAGTGAGATATCAAAAACAAGTCGTGTATGTGTAGGGTTGGAGTGTGCGACGGCTAGAGCAAGAGAAACCGCCCCTAGATTCCAAAATCTAACTATAGTATTGACACTTTCGGAAACCTAAGGGAACTGGCTTCGGCGTCGTCTTAGAAATAGCCACTTTACAACAGCTCAGGGTGATTCACTTCAGCGGTATCGGCGTGGTACGTATCCGTAAAATGAAATTTTGATTTCAAACGATATACGGGGCTGACCTTCTCTTAATCATGCAACCGTGACAAACCGATGATAATGATAATGATATTGAGATGCGCACTGCTGATGATTCCCAATAACGATGGAACAGCTGTAAGGTGTTTCTCGGCTTTTCAGCATAGATTGGCCTCACTAATAGGACAAAATCTACACAAAAATCCAAATCCTCCCATACTACCAACAATCTATAAGTAGCTCAGTGGAAAAATAAACTTTACCCGATGAGTGAAACTTCCGTCTGAGAAGTCGTTGCTCGAGGAGCTAGTCAACACGTGTGTCCGCGTGATGTGGATCCCGTGATTGAAGGATGAGCCGCGCTATATCCTGTCTAAGTGCGAATTAATCACACTGCTGACCAGCCGCTCGTGGCCGAACGGTTAAGTGTTAAACTACTAGCCAGGAGGTCGCGAGTCCGAGACTCTCCGCAGTTTCGTGAGATGCGCACTACTGATGAATCCCAATAACGATGGAACAGCTGTAAGGTGTTTCTCGGCTTTTCAGCATAGATTGGGTTCACTGACAGGACGAGAACACTACAAAAAGATATCAAATCTCCTCACACTACCACTAAAGATAGTAAAAAAAATAATGCTTTCCCCAACTACTATGTAGCACACCATGAAGAGGATTATAATGGTACAATGAGACTGATGAGCGCTGGCGCCTGGAATTGTAATAAGCATCACTGAAGATACTTACTGGAGTAAGTCAGCAATTCGCATGTTCAGGTCATTGCAATTCAAAGAGGAAAGAAATCAAAATCCTGGTGAGAATAGAACCCATCTGATGTGGCAATAGCATGGTGAGCAGTTGTGACTGAAGGAGAAGTGAAAACAGGGATGATAAAATTGGCATGGTTGAAGCGTGCTAAAATAGAACTGGGTAGTTTTAAAGACTGCCAATTCAACTCTTTATAAATATCGGCTCAAGCACCCCAAATCGTTACGGATCAAAACAACTGGCTTGTGTTCACTTTTGCACTACACCTTAATGGTTATATTCGAAGTTTGTGCAAGCAATGAGAGTAGTAACCTGCGCGCTTCCATAGCTCAGTGGATAGAGCACTGGTCTAGTAAACCAGGGGTCGGGAGTTCGATCCTCCCTGGAAGCACTCTTTGTGGTGTGCAGCTAGAATGCATTGCTTTTAAGGCACATTTTTAGCAACACTCCTCCCAGCAAATTGTTCGTTTCTACCCAGATCAGATGTCAAAACAAAACCTTCGAAATGAAATTACCTAACAAGCTCTGAAGTGGCGTTAGGATGTGGTTTCCTTAAATGGGTTATCTCGAAGTTAGACGCACTTCTCCCACCGTCTCATCGGCTGTTTATCAGAGTATCGTTGGGTGTGCCAATACTGATATCTCAACTTCCGTGTAGACACAGTACATATTTTCCCACACATGCTTCCAAAATCTCACGTTTACTCGAGGTCGAATAACAACAGAAGTCGGCTCTACGAAATTTGTCACACTGGTTTGAGCCCTGCGTTTCAAACATTCTATAGCTCTTAGCCTCTTCTCACTTGGTCTGACTCTCCGTATGCAAAATGTATGGGGCATGGACGTTTGGAATCATAAACCCACTCGTGTACCCGCACCAATTTTAAATATTTTTCTTGTTACATTCAGTGTACCATGAAGTGTATCGTCGATGGGATAAATACTAGGATTGCCTGCACTAGTAACACTATTAGGTACGCCACGAAGCGGACAGAAATACAAGAAAGTGTGACTTGATTATTCAGAAAAGCTGCGGTTCGATATTGCTCCTTCATATGTTTCTGAAGTCCACCAGATCACCGACATTTGACGGCAGGAAATGTCAAGCGGGTAATACCTATATGTCCACGGTTTGTGCTGCAATCAATGTTGCTGTCATGGTGAAATCGCACACTTAACATGGCACATGTCAAAACGTGCAAATCGCATAGCTATCAGCTGTAAATCCCTTCATCTGATGGAAACATGCAAGTGGACTATGTTAGATGAGGAAGATTTACTCTCCTGTTTTCATTGTGCAGGCTGAGCTATTGCCGCCCAATAGCGAGTATTTTAGCTTGACCTGAGATCTTACTGCGTAGCAGTCCAAAGTTCCACACTGACCCTAAGAGAATGGAATCGGGCAACTGTCTGAAACTGAGTCGTCGGATACATCTTGAATATATGGACTTCTGAAGATCTACTTGGCAGAAGGATGATTGTGTGATGCTTAGATTTCGAGGTCATTCGTAATTTTTTGGCTTCATGCTCCCTTCGCTTAATGATCTGTCTTCTAGTAAGTGCCGGAAATGGCGGACTGCAAGGTAAATTGCGAGTAATTCGCGACAAAAAGCACTGTAACGCGTTTGGGCAGCCTGTATCTTCTGCGAGAAAAAGGCTCATAGTTGAAGTACATTGTTAACAACTTATAAGAATGTGAACATAGCATTCAAGACGGCATATTTTTTACAACTGCTGCCGAAAGCTCCGGTTCAGTTATTTCATCGGTAATTGGTCTCTGAATAAGGTATCGCGGAAAGATAGTTTTGTGGCATGAGCGATAACTTGTTTGGCTCTTTCGAAAACAGTAATGCCGGCGGGAGGGAATAAGGTAAAAGATTTTTCTTTGGGGTCAAATGCATCGGTTAGTGGCTGTGAAATATTTGCACAATGAGGGATGAATCAGCGATAATAGTTGATGATACCAACGAAACGACGAAGTTGAGTGATAGTGGTGGGTATGGGAAAAGATGCTTAAGCCAAAATACGATCAGCTAAAGGTGAACTACCGCTTGGATCAATGTGGTGACCAAGAAAATCTAGGCTGGTAACACCAAACAAGCATTTGTCAACATTCAAACGTATGTTGTAGGTAGAAAGACGTTGAAATACTGCCCTGAGATGATCTGCATGTTCAGCCGGAGAGGTGCTAGCAATTAAACCGTCGTCTAGATAAGCATATACAAAAGGCAAACCACATAAAACTTCGTTCATGAAACGTTGGAAGGTTTGAGCTGCATTTCAAAGTCCAAAAGGCATACGCGTGAATTTGAAAAGGCCAAAAGTTGTTGTAATAGCTGTTTTAGGGATGTCATCCAGGGCTACAGGGATATGGTAGTATGCACGTACTAGGTCGAGTTTGGAGAAAATATTTGTATGGCATAAGGTGCTTGCGAAATCGTGGATATGTGGGATGGGATACCTGTCTGGGATAGTGGCGTTATTGGGGAACGGTAATCTCCACAAGGTCTCCAATCACATTTGGATTTTGGCGGTACCATATGTAGGGGTGACGACCAGTGACTCGATGAACTGCGGATGAAGTCGAGTTCGAGCAAGTGTTCAAACACGTGTTTTGCGATCTGTAGCTGATTTGGATGAAGTCAACGGGGATTAGTATGGACAGGTGGACCTCTAGTCTGGATGTGGTGAACGACGGAATGCGTGACCGGTTGAGTGTACTCACATGGATGAGTAAGGGTTAGAAAATCCATACGTATGTCAGCAAATTGGGAATCAGGTAAGATAACTCGGATATCTGTGGATGAAGTTGGGGCACTAATTCCGTTGACCGAGAGGGAAGTTAGCATGTCCAAGAGACGTTTGTATCGCACATCGACAGACAAGTTGTAGTGGGTTAGAAAGTCTGCGCCAAGGTTGGGTGTTTGGACGTCGGCCAAAAGGAAAATCCATTTGAACGCACATCGCAATCCGAGGTCAAGGGAGAGGGAACATTCGTCGTATGTAGCGATGTGGGTACCATTAGCGGCATGAAAAATAAGAAGCAGAATCGGGAAGCGAATTCTTATGTGGTAGCGCACTAACTTCAGCTCCCGAATCTACGAGGAAACGAAAACACTTGAGCGATCGGTGGATGGAATCGGTGATGTGGAATAGGCGACTAGTGCGAGGAGGGCCACAGACAGTCGTCGCCGTTATTGACTGGCCGGGGTGTTTAAAGGGCTGTTGGAACACGGCGCATTTCCAATGAACTCCAAACCAAAATATTCGAGCGACTGTCAGTTTGCACATGTAACGCTAGTACCCTACCAAACGTTTAATCATATCCTTAGAAAACTTGAATCAAACTGTTTTCCCATTCTATTTGCTTCAACATCATAAACGTGGCTTGGTCAGCAAAATCACACCTAGTCGAGGGCTACAAACAATGTGTTGACGATCGGAGTCTTTGGATGCGGCGGGTGTAGGGTGGGAGACGGAGTTAACAGGGTGACTGAGGTAGGTCTCGTGGATCTTGTCCGTCATTTGAGCTAGCTGCTCCAGACTGTGATCATCAACGAAAGCACTGATGACGCGGGGCATCCAGGGTGGAAGCTTATCGAGCCATAGTTGTACCATGATTTCCGCCGCCAGCTTACGGCCGCACAGAAGACTGCGCATATGGCGAAGCATTTGTGATGGTGACCTGTCACCAAGTTCGACTGTGGTGAACGAATCCCTCAGCATCTTATTTTCGGATTTTCCTGTCCTACTAATGACAGCCGCTCGAAGAGCATCATAGGTATTTTCGTTGGGTATATCTTCCAACATCTACCTCTGTTGCTACATCACTAGGAAGGTGTTGGACGTCCAACACCGTCGTACGACGTAGGAAAAGCGGGTGGCTTGGGAAGTTATATGTAGGGTAGTGAAAACCGCCTCCTCCTGGTGAAACCACACCCTGGGATTGTGGGTATTATAGTCTGGTAAACGTATGCTAATTGCATTCTCGACTAAATTCGATGAATCAAAGTATGCCTCCATAATGACCGGGCAAAAGAAAAAATTACGACGACTTGAAAGGAAAAGTTTAAAAAATATCTAGAAAGACTCGGGCTCACCGCTTACCAAATTTGCAACGGTCTGGCTAGTCAAATGCTATTTTACCAGGAGTGTGTGGCAAAGAAATCAGAATAACAACGCTAGATTGAATATACAATAATAATGAGAAGCGGTCAGATGGAACAGACTCACTAAGAAATGTTCTCTTTAAAATGGTTCGTCGTTGGCCCAGGTCAGAGAATAAATAATAATCCAATCATGGTTGTCCAGGAGTCTTCTGGTGAACAGTTCTCACATATAATAAGATCCGAGAATAGGCTGAAATGTTTTGATACCAGAGTTAGCATACGAAACTCGCGAATGACGGCCGTAAGCGCGAGCGAAACCAGAAGAGGGAGTCGAAGCACGTGACCACGATTGTATTGCGCGAAATTGTACAGGTGCGCGTTATTGTAGTTTTTCGTATTCAAACAAAAAACGTTTATGCAATTGACAAAATACGTGATGCTATGCATACAACTAGTATGCAATGCGCACTAGTTGGCTGAGGAAAATTCGCTCATAATATGGTAAACTTAAACATCCTCACAGAACTGAGGTTGTTGAATTGCTGTCTGCATTCGGTGAACAACAGTTCTCCCAGAGGTGAAGGAGTTATGGGACAAATGTGTAACAAGACAAAGGGACGTATCTTGATTGGCGATGTGTATTAGAATGTGTGAAATGCTATCAATCAACAAGACATTACCTGATGGGCAAGTCGGCCAAACACCTGTTGGTTTAAGGAGGGCGCCAGGTTGGAGTAGCAGGTTGGTCTACTTATAGGTAGTTCACGTGCTCAAAAGCTCGTCCCATTAAATAAATGAAACTAGTCGATTCTTTATATACTTCTTACAGAGAGAAAGATTGTAAACTTGCCTAAGGCCCATGAAAAGTTAAATGTTCAGGCAGAAATTTTCACGTAGTGTCAATGATATGTGATTTCCTCCATGAAATGCAGAGGACCATTTGTGCTTGACGAAGACCAACATAGAGTGACGCAAAGCACTGAAGCACGACATAGGTGAATGCGGTCACTCTGAGGACTGGATGGATAAGTCCAAAGTACGTTGATCCTTTTACGGGGCTGACAAAAACCTTAAAAAACACTTATCCTATATACGGTAAAATCTGATCGTGAGGAGTAGTTTTGTAACACTCGCGTTAAAAGTCGATCACCAAACACTTCGGTAAAGCGCATAACCTGTCAATAATTAACCCCAAGCCTGCGGGTTTGATGTGCATATGAGCACCAGTCGGTCAAACGAGGAAGACACAAGGGTTGGGATACTGCCAGCTTGTCTAAGCCTAGACAGTGCTAGTGGACAGGCGGAGGTCGGGTTCGGACTATGGACCTTCCGGTCAGTAAATTCGCGCTCTAACCACTTGAGCCATCTCGACCCTGAGTGTCACATGCACAAAATTTTCAAGAGCATGTCAAAATACGCCCCAGGCACCAATAGATCAACATTTATCGAGCTAAGCTTCTAACCGGAAATTCATGTACTCATTTCCGGGGATGTTATCCAAATATGACCATGTCAGACTTGAAGAGTTACCACCAATAAAGCCAAGCATCATTAGAAGCCGAAGCGAATGGATTTGAAAGAGGGACGTGGAAAGCGGGTAATGAGAAATGGTATAAAATTTCAGGCGAGTAGCTGAAATTCAAAAGAAGTTGATAACTTCACCTGAGATCGAATACCCTCAAAGACCAGCGCTACATTTCAGCCGTAAACCGAAAAATGGGTGTTTAGATCAGTGAATTCTGGCATCTGACCCCTCATTGTTTGTAGGCCATTGGTGTCAGTTCGTTCAGATCTCATGACTTTAATTATCTTGATGTGTAAATCCCAGCGTCGGAGTCCGTTTCATATCTGCTTTACCATTTTGACGGTAAGAGACAACAAAATATCTTACATGTACTCACCGGTCCTGCGAGAACTTGCTGACCGTAGCTAATGTCACACAGTCAGCACGGAATCGATACTGCTCCGACTAAGGTGGTTACTGCAGGAACGCATGTGGGACTGAGCAGAGACATGACAGTGCTTTTCGTCTTAACAAGAGGTGTCCGGATACTTCGCTCAAATTTACTCGATTTTATGCTGCACGGTTGCTGTGCGCTCCACGTCACATCAGGCCATATCAAACATCTTTGTGTTCCAGCGAGTGACCATTGGAATGAACGTAGTGTACTGGAACGAACATACTGACGGGGTCAAATCACATGTTCTGACGGACGTGGTCAAATGAGCAGGTGTGACTACCCAAACCAGCTGCGAAGCAAGACGTTGGGTAAATTTGCTTATCAAGGCCCACTTGCGGCAGTTTGCGAGACCCACAGCGTAAAATGATGGAGAAAAACAAACATCTGACGGCTCTTGTTGAAAACCACTTACGGTCATAATAACGCACCATGTAGTGTGGTAGTACCGAGGATAGAAGGGAATTCACCAGATTGTCGATACTGGGTGTAAAATACACCAAACGATTTTCGTGACCGCTGATGCTTCGCACGATTTCAAATCTATATTCGCACACTCGGTCCATTGAGGCAGCTGCAGTATGCGAAAAGCCTGAGACTGAAATGAAAAATGTGGTTAGATCAAGTGGTTAGTGGATATCACTCATCAGCTACGTCCGCTACAATAGAATGGTATTCTGCCCCCTAATTTCGGGGACTATTGTGGGAGCTGTATGGGAGGCCTAAATTCTCTGGTCATAATAACACTTTCCAAGAGAAGCACCGAAGGTGCACTAAGAAGAATGCAGCTGGTGAAAAGTTCTATTGAAGGATGAAGGAACATTAGATGAAGCAGTATCCGAGACCTGTGTTTTTCCAACCGTAATTCCATTGTTTGCAAATTCGTGTATTATGCACTGTGCTGTGCTCACAGAATAATGCGCACAATTGACTCAAAAGTACCATACGCCCAGTTCTCCAAGCGCGGCTTTTTGTGAACCGCACATTGGCGAAAAAACATCAAAGTTTGAAATGGTTCCAGTGATCCTTAGCGACCACTCTCGATTTGTTCCACTGATGTATGAGCCACCAGATGCGTGACTGAACTGGTCCATTGCATGAAACCGTGAGGGTCAGATGCCTGATTACGTTTGGTGGAAGGGACGGTACACTCACTCTTCCACCTCTGTCCAACAATCTTACAGGCGTAGATTGGTGAGTAAATTTTGCCATCGCGTGAGACCGGTTCGGAAGCATGATCCATTGAAGAGGATGTTTTAAAGCCAATACTATGAGGAAATGGCTAAACGGACGAGGTCTATCGAACGGAGCCAAAGTATTTTTCCTAAACCCTCATTGTTGTTGTAGGTGAGAAGAAAACCGCTTATTTATGGTTGCCGTGTAAAACTGACCAGTTGAACAGTTGACATCCTCGATCAGCCGGCTTCACTCAGTCAGAGAATTAAGACAAATGTCGTCTACTCATTCAGTGCTGAGTACACCCCACACTGTACGTTCCTCCAATTAATCTGCTTTCGTGTAATTAACCGGTTTATTTGTAGACGCGATAACCCTACCGTGTCTGCAACCAACAACGACGTAGCACACAGGAAATGGTCTTATGCGAGGAGTAGAAAACAAGTGGTTGTTTTCAAACACAAGGAACGTATGAGTGTGTTATACACGTTTTTCGGCTGGTAGTCTACGAAAGTAATTTCTGCCAAGAAGATTATTTAAATGTTAGACTTAACCTGGACTGTATCTGGTCGGTGTTTGGGTGTGCAATATATAGAAGCGGTTTGGGTAAAACTTGCCCACATTATTATAGAGGCCGCTGTTAACCGGAGGGAAATGAATTCTAAGAAGTAATTACAGTGACAGTCTGGATAAACTGGGTGCATTACTTTGAGCCATGATCACAATGTTGTAACCTGAGGAGCTTTTTGGCAATCGGAGCAACTACGAGCAGTCGAAAAAGCATTAATCTCATCATGTTTGAATTCTGTATTTTGTTGTCCTCTCTACACACGGTTTGGATCCGTTCAGATTGTCTTGTCCAGTTTTCGGTTCAGCGGAATGCGAAAGATATGCACGTTCATGCGGTCTCCAGATATTTTCGACGGATCACATGTCACATGGCGCAGATGCCTAAATTTTTGTGGAAGCAATGAGAGTGGCAACAGACGCGCGCTTCCATAGCTCAGTGGATAGAGCACTGGTCTAGTAAACCAGGGGTCGGGAGTTCGATCCTCCCTGGAAGCACTCTTTGTGGTGTGCAGCTAGAATGCAGTGTATTTTAGGCACATTTTTAGCACCACTCCTCCTAGCAAATGGTTCGTTTCTACTCAGATCAGATGTTAAGACAAAACCTTTGAAATGAAATCACCTAACGCGCTCTGAAAGTGGCGTTAGAATGTGGTTTGCGTCTACAAGGCAATCTTCGGCTACCAACCGATGACGTAGATGAATACGCCATTCCAAATTTTGGTTGTTAGATCACGCATGTCAAAGAACGACACCCAGAACATTAAGGTCGTTTTTGAGATCTGAGCAAACATTTGACCGCAAGCGACAGGAACACAAAGAGTGATCCGGAGAAGTGGAATGTATTCAAAAGCCGGTTCACGAGGTGTTACCGTCGGTGCGATCAGGGGCGAATAGCGATAAGATTGTAGTACACCTATTATGTTACGCTACAATCTGTGCGCACCATACTTGCAGGTTACTCTCACTTGGAAGTGTCTTTGGTGAGGATCATCTGTATTCATTATTGCTTTCCAAAAGAGCACTTTTGAGTACCGAGGCCTAGGATGTATAAGCGAGCCGTCAGGAGCCTCACTGAAAAGGCGAAACGCGATAACCTCAGAGAGGACTCTGCCAATGGTAGAAGTAAGGTTTTCAGTCACAGTGCTCCGGTACATTAGGCAAATTACCAGACGCAGAAATCTATTTTTGCGAAAGTGAAATACACATTGCAAGACTGCCACGAATCGCCCCATTACGTTATACACCAAGTCGGTAAACTAATTGTGCTTAATGTCCCATTGTTCCAAGATTACTCGAACACCGGTAGAAATAGTAAAACCTTGGGACTATCGAATAAAATCAGAGGGTTATGGAGATACTTGTCACTAATTAATATGTAAGTTGGTTGTCTTCCAGGAGATTTGTATCCGGTTCTCTTCCTATCCGGACACAATTAACAACGGTAAGCCGGAGTACTGTGCTAATTAGAACTCCTTGGTTGAACATGTACTTGAACACACCTTGAGTTTTTAGACCCATACATGACACGCAAGACAAGACCCCTAATAGAAGTAGAAGATTTGAATAGTCAGAAGCCCAAGCACTGACTGACTGAGCGCCAAAAGAATAATACGAGCTATTAACCTCCCGCCCGGTGTTGAGCTAGCCAGGCCACCGATGGCACTATTGAAATTCCCTTCGTTCGCTTGACATTTACCTGATGAATTAAGCACCAGTTACTAGTGGACAACTTGGATTATCTCCACAGTAGGACTGCTGCTGAGGTCGACCATACATCAGAAGGGTTTTGGTGTGAAATGGGTTGGGGTGAAAGTGAATTTGAAGACTCTTAAAAGGGAGACGACTGTGTTCGGTAGTGTGAGTGAAAGCAGAGGCCATCATCGAACATCTTTTATCTCATTTTTCGTATACTCAGATTTAAGTCAACTTATAATGATTGATAGAAGTGAAGCTAATCCATGTGGTAGTCAGGTTATTTAGACTAGATGAAGTGATCAGCCGGATAAACGTTTCCGACTTACGGAAGATGCACTAAATGAATCAAACCGGAAATACGCACCTGGGGCGCTGAGTAGTGTTTAGACTCGTGTTGGAAGCTGTCACCTTTTATCAGGAAGGTCAGATTCCTGAAAGCAACTACTGAATACCCGAAATCTACTGAGACCCTCAGCTCTCCGAGATGTTGACCAGACAGACAACGCCCCCTCAATATACAGCGCCTCACAGCTTTCTATCAAACCCAGACAGCGCGTGTCAGCGCTGCTCAAGGTCAGACAACGCCCCCGCAGTATGCAGCGAGTCGCAGCCTATACCAAGACCAGACCGAGTGCGTCAGCATTGGACCAAGTTAGACAGTGTCCCACCAATGACTAGCTTGAGTGGTATTCTCGCACTCGCACGTACTCACACTCTCGCGCTCGCTTGTTCGGAATATAGCCGTTGTGTTCCCTTCTGTGAGTCTTTTTTTCCGGCACTAGGCACTGGAGCGGGTCAGCAATCAGATACAGCAGATTAGCGAATCAGCAGACATAACAGATTGGCGACGCCCGAACCCACTGGATCATGACAATAACTGCTGAAGCGTTGAAAGAAATTCTGCTGCAACAACAAAAACAGTTTGAAGCGGCGCAATTACGTTTGGTGGAAACATTGACGCAGCAACTTCAAATTCAACCACCAAATTCCGCTCCAGATACAAATTCAGTCGACTCGATCGCCAACAGCATTACGGAGTTCCATTATGACCCTGATGCCGGCCTAACCTTCGATTCGTGGTTCAGACGTTACGAAGATGTTTTCCAAGTCGAACTGAAGCACAAAGATGATGCCTGGAGAGTACGATTATTGCTCAGAAAGCTTGGCACAACGGAACACACGCGGTATTCCAACTTTATTCTGCCGAAGAACACGCGAGATCTCAGTTTTGACAAAACCGTGCAGCAACTTTCAATGATTTTCGGTGAGCGTTCGTCTTTGTTTAATATTCGCTACCAATGTATGAAACTGGCGAAAAAAGAATCTGAGGACTACATCACTTATGCTGGTAGAGTCAACCTTGAATGCGAACAATTCAAGTTATCTACCATGACAGAAGACCAGTTCAAGTGTCTTATTTTCATTTGTGGTCTTCAGTCGCATTCAGACAGTGATATCAGGACGAGACTGTTGAACAAGATTGAACAAACTCCCGAGATAACGCTGCAGTCCATTACCCATGAGTGCCAGCGCCTTTTAAATCTTAAACACGACACGGCCATGTTGGAGAGGCCCTTATCCAACCCTGCTTTCAACATTGCCAAGACGACATCGAGGCAACCTACCGTGGTGACAAATTCGAACGGAGCAAAGCCCCCTTCAGCATGCTGGCAATGCGGCGAATGGCATTTTGTGCGGTTGTGTCCGTATAAAAAGCACAAATGTTCAGTGTGCAACCGACGTGGGCACAAGGAAAGCCAGTGCCGGACGCGGAAAGCTAGCCAAAGACGCAGTCAAACCCGGAGGTCACGAAACAAACGGAGTCAATCAGAACCCCGTTTTAACGCAATACTTGCCACATTTGATAACCAGATCGATGCTCATCGCAAGTACGTTACAATCAGAGCAAACGGAAGCACGATTCGATTGCAGCTCGACACAGCTTCTGATATTACGAATCAGCAGACATAACACCTTTCCATTGGGGAGAATATTCAAGGTGAGCCAATGGATAGAGGCGTCTTACGATTACTTAGTGGCATAGTAACTAATCTCCGCACAAATATCATCAGCCTGTTCACACAAAAATACTGCCAGTGTGTTTGCCACACGACTCGAACACTTCAACATTTGTGCAATGGTAAGACGTTCGACGGGCATTGTGCCATGGCAGGAAGAACCATCAGATTGGTTGAACGTGTGGTTTATGGATGTTGATGAATCTAGACACAGCTATTATGGATAGGGGAGCAGGAACGTCTCCAGGTTGGTTGACCAGATTTTTCTTAGCGCCAAGCCTGTTATAAGTCTATACGGACAAATCTGTCAATTTGATTGGTGGACGGGTGTTCCAGTAGATAATGGTCGGCTGTTGCAACAGTCGTCGTGACCCGCAACAATTTTATGACGTGACTTACACCGCAAATTATCATCTATGTAGATAAAAATCACCTTCCGCACCAAACCCAGGACTGAACAGATCAAAATAAGAGGGTGTGATTCCATAGACAGGTATACAAAGGTTCATTAAAAATTCGAATGTCCTCGACACGAACTAACCTGGAGAACGGGCCAAATAAGCTCAGGAAACGGTTGAGAATTAAGCAAAACGGTCTTCGCGTCCAACGCGAGTAAAACTAACCCGCACCTATTTCTGAACTCATTTTATGGGCTAGTCTGCTTCGTGACATTGCGATACTTCGGTATATATTAACTATAGCTATATAACTATATAGTAATTAGGTTGCAAAATTTTCTCAGAATTCCTAATGGTAAAGATTTTTTGGGTGCAGTGGTTGGAAAAAGGGGATAAAATATACCTCAGACATATCCCTCCACGGGCATGTTAACCGAACGTAACAGTTGCAGCCTTTGGAGCTTGCCCATTTGAGCCGGCTTGAGAACTATCCAACAGTTCAGACGAGAGCACTTGTGAGGTGCTTCATTGGGACGGCTGATGCACCGCGATGTAGTGTCCGGATTAACTTGTTATTCGATTAGACAAGACAATACCCGCCGCGGTCGCCAGTCTGGTAAGCCTCATTCACGTGTGCCGGTTAGCTAGCGCCGTAACATTGTACACGGTGTTCCAGTGAAGTGTTTTCTCCTGAAGGCAATAAACTGTTCACAGAAAGATAGGTTTTCGACAGATGCTTTTTGGGAAACATTCGTACACAGACCGTAGGTCACCTGCTCATCTATAATGGACTACTGCTTGATAATTATGCCTCGTAAGTTTTGTAGTTAATACATTACCTCCGGTTTGCCGCTAAGAAAAAACTTCCTTGATTTACCACAAATAAAAGCACAGTTGCGCAATCTTCGACAATAGCACGATTAAGTCTATTAATGCCACCTAGTTTTTCTGTATTTGTTTCGTTCTAGGAAGCTTGATGTGCAACTTTCCATCCGTATAAAATTTAGTGTTCAAGTGGAAAATAAGCTTATCGGAGACTACACATATCTATTGATCCTTAAAGAAGAGAAACCGGTAATAAATTGTCGAAAAGTTTTCAGCAACCTTATAAGTAGCGCTGTCAACTTGTAACTGCTGTTTAGAATGATATACACCGAGTGATATTTCTACCATGAACAATTCATTCTCAAGCATGCGGTCAACTTTGACGACAGTAGTCATAGTAGGACTGATTTCCTTCTAGTCGTCTTAGTTCTAACAGTTTTTGCCGTTTATTACGACGCCGACCAACCAGAAAGTACCCAATGGCAACCTGCTTTGACGTGATCCAGTGAACTTAACTTACAACCCAAACCCAGTGCTTACGAGGGTAACGCTAGCAGGCCTCTTGCGAAAGGAGTCGGTTTACTTGATAGGCAGGCTGGGGAGCACCGTAATCGTCATAATGGATTCAACTAAACAAAACCACAATGCCAGCAAGTGTGCCAGCTCGGTTGAGGTTGATCTGAGGATATCCTTGGCAGTGGACTAAAAACTGTCTAGTTGACAGCTTCATGATAACTGTTTACGTGAACCCGGAATGTCTAGAAGCACGACAACGCTACTTTTGAATTCAGCATGAAGCCTTGTTTTATCTCACACATTAAACAACAGCCTGAGTGACAGCCACCAAACTGTAATCCATTAAGGAAGGACTGGTAACCTGCCAAATGTGTTATCCGAAAACTTAGCTGCAGTATAAAGACCACTTATATTTATTCAGGTGGGTAAACCTCACTGGAGCGCACAAACACGGCAATAGCTCAGTGGGACATCAAGTGTAACTGACACAATTGGTTGCCGTACTGAAATAGAAGTCCTCCGAATAGACGCCCAAAAAACGGTTCTCCCCTATCCAACTGATTGATAAACCTGCTAATAAAATGACAGTTTGATACACTCAAGAAGGCGCAACAGAGGAGAACCGACAGCAATGAAAAGCACGGACAGAAGATGGCGGGAGAGGTGTGATTTGTCCAACTCAACTCAAGGATTTCTGTCTAAATTCAGGATGAAAACTTCCCAGTGGACTAGATGATTTTGTGCACCGAGGAAATCACTGGAGCGATAAGTAGTATGCACTGTGAGAGTCGGGTTATTACTGAACTATCTTTGCCAACTGGCGCTTTTACGGTAGAGCTTTCCTGCACTATGCTGTTTGATACAGCCGCGCAACTTGTGACACTTCCTACACTTTTTTAGTTCTGTTTTCAAATCTGGTAGACCCATCTGGTAAGACCATTATTGGAGTGGAATTTCAGACAGAAACTCGAAAGCAATCAGACTGCTGCTTTGCCGGAATTAACGGTAGCCTTTTGTACCTCGCGGCTTGTCTTAGCTTCCTAGATACTTTCCTGATTAGCTAATTTAGGGGTGCTTCTGGTTCCGACTCATCCACTCCATGCATGCTTCCAACTTGTACACACGATGATTGCTGCACGTGAAACAATCATCAGTGCCGGGAAGAAAAGTAGTGGTCTTAGTATGCGGAAAAACTTTAATGATCTTTTACTTTGGTGATCAGCGCCATACAATACTTTGGTGGGATAAATTTGTTTCGTTCGTTAGGCATATATAGTATTTTAGTCCATCTCAGAACCCTTTCCGGTTCTGTTAAATCAACTGATCACCAATTGGAGGAGAACCTTCGTACAAAAGATCTTATTCGGGCTTGTTTTCTTCACAACTCAGTCACGTTTAAAACGTTCACAGTACACGATAGATCGCTCATCCAACGGTGAAGAAAAGGATCAGATTGGAATTAGGACAGTGCTATACAAAATTTGCGTAAGTTCTAACAACCCGTGTCAGAGGTTGATCTAACCCAAGGCCCAAAGATGACCGAATATGGGGATAGACAAACCTGGTCAGGAATTACATATCACACCGCGGACTGGATCCTAATTAAGAATTCACGTATAAGAAAATAAATCGGTTGGGTCACTAAGGAAACCGATTCTATTTAGAAAGCATCCGCATTCTCACTTGAGATGAGCGGGAGATTTCAGGGTTCCAATTGAGCATATGGTGACTAATGCAAAGTTTCGACTGGGTCAGAATTCAACGGAATGGAAAAACTGGATTTCAATAAGACGAGCTCCACGCTAAACGAAACCGGTGGGTTTTCACTAACCGTACATGCAGTATCGCCTACGAGAGAAAGTGATTCCATGTTAAATTTTTGCCATAACTGTCTGCAGCTTCTTTCTCACACGTGCGACGTCTTTGCTCCTCGTCCATACATCTCAGCTTCCGTTTGTCAACTAAGAATCACATGTGCGGGGTATGTGGTATAGTTGTGTGCTTTACTTTCCTGGGTTTCACGCGTGCGCTGAATTAACCTTTTTTCTTCACATTAGTTGAGTTTCAGTATCCATGAAGCGACATTAGTTGAGTATATAAGCAGTGGAACAAGTTAGTGTCCCAAACCCCTAACTTATTGCTTCGTCTGTGACATGGGTCAGATTCGTCTTTCGACGCTTATCTATTTATGTTTCAGTTAGTGCATACCAGTTATATATTATTTCACAACTACAGACTGTCGCCCCCCAACCTAATTGATTCGGTAGAGAAAACTTTTCAGCACTCGCCTGATCACTGCGTATGCTAGCTTCGGTCCAAAGACTTTTGAAAAGTGATGGCCACTTGGATCGTGTTACATAGCTGGTCACACCCATCGATTTTTTGATAACGTCAAACTAGTGCTGTGGAAAGCAGGTGACTACTAGGTTCAGCTTATTCATTTGGCGATCGATTCTGCGCACACAGAGTATCCTGTCTCCATGGTCACTCAGTGTCATGTACCTATCTGTGCAATCTGCTTGTTCAACATTCACAAATGGATACGAACATGCAGACGAGCCGAAAGAATTGTGCACAATTTTTACTCAATGAGTTTCCGTGCTTTTTGACCTTCGTATTTCTCAGTTGATGAATGAACGATGCGTGAGCTCGACTGGCCTGGATTAACAACTGTGTCCCGATTATTGTTCACACTAATCTGGAGATAGTAAACAATTATTCGCGTTTCAGATATTACCAACGCAAGAAACGGCCTAACCTCGAAACAACACCTCATGAAAATGACTCAAGCGATTCGTCAAATGGGCCTCAAAACGCTGCAGTTTTCCTTCGCGTGGTGACAGCATAAACATTGCTTAGCCTCAGTAACAATACCCAAGCGGTTACTAGTTTAGTACTAGCGTTGCTATTACCACTGGACCTTATTATCATTACATATTTGCGATACTGCGGCAAAAAAATAATTGAAGTCGTGAATCAGGGGGGGGGGCAGCATATCCAATCTGATATGCAATCTGTGATTGCGAGGCACTAGCAACAAACAGATGCCTGTCCATCTGAGGCATGTTTACTCTTAGAAGAGAAGATAGATGACGGTTCAACTAGCAAAAAAATTGCAGGAACTCCCCCCGGTGAAAAAAACAAAGGTTCATTTATTGTTCCCCATTGTCGAAAGGAAGGCCGTGGCAAAAAGAAGTAAATCCTACCGCATAGGCTAAGTTCGGTACTACGTGGTTGTGTGCAAAATATTGGGCTTAGTTGTATTTTGTGCAACCAAAAAATTTCCAAACACCGTTTATGGCAAAAAAATCATACGTGGGAACAGTGATTCTCGTGAACATATTCAATCCTGCCTGTTTAATGCTGCAGTTGCTTTAGGTTTCCTCAAAAAAATACTATCCACAGAAGCCGGATGACGTCGGTCATCGGAAATTAAATGGTGAAAATCAACTGGCGAGATCGTGCTGTAAAGCAATGAGTGCCTCTTGTATCAACCACTTCGAATCATATCCCTTGAGAAGGATAAACAAAGATGGACCTAGACAATGCGGAGGAAAATAATTGAATTCATCGACCGACATACTTACCTGTGATCGGTCAACAACCGAAGAAAGAGGATGTGGCCCAGACTATCTCCTATAATTATAACTTGTAGGTTTTTAAATTTAACGAAACTACCGCCAGTGTTTGCGACAATCCTAAATCGTGCATTCAGAAGAGGCTGTTTGTTACCCTGCAAATTTAGTTGGACTTAGGTGACCCTGATTGAATTTAACCAGAATGCAGGTTTGTGTGACGCGAGTAAATCTCACTCGTTCCGCATTTCTGTTCAGTTAACCTTCCATGGTCAGAAGCATGTGATCAGAGAATTTAATGGTCCTCAGACAACTATCAATAGAGGTACAGAGGAAAACAGAAAGATTTTATCTGTTTGAAGAGTTACAAAGCCTACACGGAATGGATGAATTATGCGATAACCGGAACCTGCAAGAGTAAATCAGCGTTTATAACAAAGCAATTTGGAAGCTCTCGGGCACACCAACCTTGATAAATTAACTTATACGTCCGTTAAAATCCTCATACATGGATGGGGTCAGCACCGACGCATTTTCACACCACATATTAGATGGGCCTAGAACATGAATAAAAGCCATAACCCTCGTTGTACCATACGTGGTTGCGGAGCGTTTCACCAGAGTGTGTGCGTTCCGTAAAATGTGTGTCAATTTTACAGAAGTGTCCTAAAATTCATTATACGTTTTCAAAACAAATCCACAAATTTTGTTCACTGATTTCGTCTGGATAACGGAAACTAGCGGCGGATACTGACGTCTGACTTCCAAGGAAGAGAGAGGAGGTTCGCTGCTAGATTTATATAAGTCTCCCGAGTAAAGAGCCAATATTTCCAAAAACCACCGAGCTAGACACATCGGAGGACAATATGTTGCGGGTAATGCAAGATCGTGTGCCTAATGGCCTGTTCGTCGAGCTTGGCGATTGACTTGTAGATGTTGCGTCACCATTCTAGGATACATAGGCAGGTGACTACTATCACCCCTTCGACAAGGAGAGAGGCCTTTGTTGGAGAGTTATCCTTTGGAATGCAGTCTATCAATGGTCAGTGGGGGTGCGGTCTCAATGCTGTTGGGAAACTCGTTTTGGGCAAGAATGCACCCCTCCCGTAGACATACTGGTCATTATTGAGGGCGTTTGTCGTCACGGCAGATATTTGCGTGAAGCTTAGAAGTATTCTTTGGTTCAAAGTGGAGTGACCTGAATGAACCTGACTCAAAACATTCAAACATGATCAGCTGCTTGCTTACACAGCCACTAGGACTACAAACTGGAATTCAGGTTCGAAAACCCCTTGGGGTAAAAGTCAACCACGCTGACGCTAGACTAATGCACACGACAATCGTTAAAACGTTGAACGAAAACAACGACATATCAGAAAATCCATTTACGCATCAATCACTCGACGACACACGCAAAAACCAAGTGAATAGGGCTTGTCTATTAGGGTCGACTGCCAAACTGCAGTAATTATTGCGACTCTGTTTTTCAGCCTTATTCATTAACATAGAAATCCATCTATCGGGCGAGAAAATCAAATTACAAAATGTATATTGAACATATATACATACATACCAAGCACGGTCAGATCTAAAACAGAGTGCCTGCAACGTTCATCCGTCGACTAAAAGTTCACTGACATTGTATTTCCGATAGAGATCAAAGTCTTCAAGTAAACTGATGCATGCAACCGTTCGGAGCACATTGACATAAATAATCACAGACGGAGCGCTTGGACTAATTCGCCATGAAGAGTCCACACTCTGAACAGCGGATACCGTTGCCTCGATTGCATTATCTCTAGAAAGCAAATTGTAGTTTCGCGCCTTAAACATGACAAGAAACGTCTTTGGACCATTCATAGTCTGTTCTTTGGCACGCTGGGGCGGCACATTTGGACAGAATCGAAGAACTGAGGAGCTGGGATCCCGAGAACAAGAGTTATTGGTAATTTTGGTCTCTGCAGCATCAGAATTATCTGGAGCATGGGTGACAGCTGCCGGCGTCGCACTGTTCACGGATGTAGTACCCAGGAAAGCAGTCCATAGCTTACGAATGCATTGTTTAAGATCTACACAGTTTGCTTGACAAGTGGCGGCAACTGGCAATAGACGCAAAACATATCTGGATTGGGGCACTTTGGTGCCCAGAAGATGCTGAAATATAGAATGCACAATATCACCAGCACTAGCACTCTCCGAAAGATGTATTAAAAACAAGCAGTTAGAAACTCCGCTACGTATAGAGTAGAAACTGAAGCGGGTACTTGAACCTGACCCAAGTGGCTTATCAGTATCAGCGTTTTCGCGCCTAAGCTCCGACAGAATATCATCATCTTCATCGTCACCATCACAAGGAGAAGTTTGCGGAGGTTTCGGACAATACTGAAGCTGGGGGCATTCAGAAGTTTGTGTTCCGGAGGGAGAAATGATAGGCGACGACGTTATCCTTGACAAGGCATCATTGAGCAAGCGGAAAGATTCAAGCATGGCTGAACGTTCTTTCTGGTTGCAAGTGATGAGATACCCAGTCATTCCAGACTCCAGACTCTTTGGGATATTCTGAGCTGGTCGATCGGGATCCTCATGACTGGCCATCTTTTGACGCTTACATGCAGCAGCACTTTTCCTATAGTAGGCTTTTCTCTTTTTCCGGTCCAGGTTTGCTTTATGCGGCGCCATCTAAAAAAGGAAGGAAGTATAATGAACGAAGACCACGAGCGTCAAGGACACAGATCAAGTAACTAGCCCGTACTAGTTCAGCATTAAGAACGAATCACCTCAGGTAACAAATCACGCGGAACCCCTAAGAGAGGGCGCTCACACAATCGACCCACAGCAGTTCCTGCTGCGATATAAATTTCCTATGGGACATTGAAAATTGGCGCTCGTCTGCCCACAAATGCACAGTATTAGTGTGTTCGAGGAGACTATTTTAGCGGCAGTGTTCTTCCACTACAACTCCCATACGGAACCACACAGGAGATAAATTTGGTTCCTAAAAAGAAATGTTTACAAGGGCGGTATGCTGGGTTTACCAGCTTAAAAGTACTCAATATTCAGATGTGGTGCCCACCAGGTGTATGTTACATAACCCTCGATACCCGGGTCTCGACAATTTTGGTGCTAACAATGGAGCCACTTTAGGCCAAGCAAGTCACAGCGAACGAGTTTAGCAATGCATATACCAGACACCGTGACTGTATCGCCATAAGGTTTAATGTAGGGTGATTGCCCTCATCTTTCTTACGAGCAAGATACCAGACACCGTGACTGTATCGCCATGAGGTTTAATGTATGGTGATTGCCCTCATCTTTCTTACGAGCAAATGCACTGGACAACAGATATCTGCAGAACCAGCCATAACGTGACTCGGAACTTGAAACAGGTTACGTAAGCAGAACTTGGAGGCACCTAGATACAAGAATAACGGATCAGATGTTTCTGTGACCCAATTCAGCGTGCTAGAAATAATGGATAGATTTCGAAGGGAACATACTAGCCATCCATAACCAAACTCACCAAAAGTAATGAAGCATACTTTGCAATTGGACCTCATGTGTACTTAATATTGCTGAAGCCACTGCAATCAATGCATCCTGAATGAGTCAAGATCTTACTCGCCACCTATCCTGTTAGTATTCACGTGACTAATCCTTCCTTTGGTGTTGAAGAGCTCTTTTTCAGCTCATTGGCCATGATGTTGACGAAGAAATACAAAACAATAGTCAAACTTAGACTTGAGCGTTAACCGCATCAGCCACGTCTGTTCACAGAGGACCAGAGTGGAAATAGAACACATTTGACCTTCACTTGAGCTCTCAGCCTCACATTGTTATTGTGTAAGTGAATAGTCGTCTAACAAGCAAAGAGACAATAACGTTTTGATTGGTCCTGAAGAGATAAGTAGCACGGAATCTAAGGCTGCTTTTGGTTCGCATGTAGTGTGGAAACAGGTTTAATGCTCACTAATCGGTCAGATCGGTGTCACCATTGAGTGGACATTGGCAGACGTTTATTTTCTATTACTCACACACATGATAAGAGAGAACCAATTGCCGGGAAATCCCCGTAAGGATAATGGAAATGCAGAGGCCTGGAAACCTTGACAGCATTTGAAAGACATGTGTAAAGCGGGCAATCGCAGGCATTAGAGTGCTAGTTAGGGTTTAACAGGAGAGCGCCAGTCTAAGTCATGGCCAATTGAAGTCCTAAAGTAGCTGGAGAAACATACTTTTCGTTTCTGAGGAGATGAAGCCTTGGATGTGTGGAAGAATGATCCGATTTTCACCTATGATCTTGTGTGAATGAATGGAGGGTAGGGCTTGCAACCAAACCAAATAAAGCTCCTAAAGTTCAGATGGTGGCACTTCCCCATACGGTAACATTGGCTATCTGCCACTTGATCAACTAACTGCTCCGCTAGGGCAATAGATTACGCCTAACGTTGAAAACCCACCGTCCAGCTGTAACACCCTTCCGGTGCCTAGCCGCCATGCTATCTGAAGGAAGCACGAGGGCTGGGATACTGCCAGGTTGCCCAAGCCTAGACAGGGGAAGTCGAGAGGCAGAGGTCGGGTTCGAACCACGGACCTTCCAGCCAGTAAATTCGCGCCCCAACCACTTGAGCTATCTCGCACCACTGGGTATTGTATAATACCTCGACTGAGGAAAATTCAGGTCGGTTGGGGAAGCCATTGCTTCTGAGGAGGTGAAGTGCAGCAATTAAAGGCATCACCGATGGCTAGGATCGTTGGTACGCTCGTTTCAAATAGGCCACCGTACTGCTTGACAGACCGTATTAACTAAGTGAAAAAACTCCAACTCCTCAGCGATTCCTTGTAAATCCCAATGCTTATTATCCCTGCTACAGCTGGTAAGCACGTGCGGTGAACTGTCGGAAATTATTTACCCTATTAGATGCCTATCCCCAGCGCAGCTTAATAAGCTACTATCACTCACGCGAAACCAAGCTGAAAGCCAGTACTAATAATAGTAACAATGATAATTCAGGTGTAATACCATTTAGGTGGATAGATGTCACCTCATCCCCCAGAAGGAAGCACGAGGGCTGAGATACTACCAGGTTGCCAAAGTCTAAACAGGAGCGAGCGAGGTGCAGAGGTCGGATTCGAACCGGGAACCTTTCGGTCAGTATGTTCGCACTTTATCCACTGAGCTACCTCACATAACCCATAATCAGATTTCCTAGAATCCATACGGCCCGAGCGCATATTCCCAAAATACCAATGCGGATAAAGAAAAGCGAAAATGAGACAATACGAGAAGAACTTCCAGCCACATCAGACAGAAACAAAACATCATCCAAAATACGTATATTATCACATAGTACTATAGCCTACGAAAAAAGGTGTCAAAAGTAATAAGAAAAGACTAGCTGTTTTAAAATCTACAAGGGAAGGGAGTGAGAAAATAAATTCGGGTCAACCTCAATTTTCGAGTGTGTTTTCACTACGCTTGTGCGAAGAAAAACAACGGCATGAATATTACTTCGTGACGGGAGAAGTAGCCACATTTGTCTTGTTTGCCGTCAGTGTTTGAGATCGAATCTCCTCGAGTATACGTGAAGCTCCGGAAGCAAGTAACTTCTCTGCTAAGATTCTGCCAACTCGTTTTGAACGTGCCATTCGAAGCCGGGCAACCGAACATATAGGGTTAACATGAACACCCATAAAAACAGCAGATGGGTCATCGGCCGACTGCAGTTCTTCCTAAAAAAGAGGTGAGTGCAAGGCAAGATAGTTCTAGGCGTGAGCAATCTGATTAGGATGTAAAATGATAATATAGGAGGGTCCTCGGCCGACCGCAGTTCTTCCTAAGAAAAAATGGGGTGAAAACGGAGTGCATCGCAAGATTGTTCTAGAAGTGAGCAATCAAGTAAGTCTGATTAGGATGTAAAATGATAATATAGGACAAAGTGAATGAACCGAAATGAATGATTTCAACCCAGATTTTATCCTTCAAGTGAAGCTGAAAAATAGGGGATTGCCCAGTTGTTTCATCCTTATTGATGATTGATTAGGAAGGTTTGGTTCTGACAACGGTGACCCCAACGCGAAACTGAATAATTTCAAGTGAAAACATCTTTCGGTGCGAGAAACTGTCACCACTTCATCGCCAAATTTGCTGAATATTGTTCGCAAGCATGGGAGTTAGTTTGGAAGCGCCAATCACGATGAACACACAGAACACAAAGAAGCTACCACTGAAACCAGACTGGTAGGCCGTCCCGACCGAATAGTTCAGGACATATAAAATCAACTGCACTTGGGTAGAGGGGGTTGTCAAATTGCAAAGAATGAACACTGCTTGCGCTATTGCGGAGGATAAGGATTAGTCTGTTAACAGTAACTGGTGACTGAACGCTTGCTCATGATAACACAAATGGTTTTCGTCGGGCCGGATGCGCTATAGATGATTTTGTAAATCCAATGGAAACCCGAAGGCTGACAAATTCTCAGGGGTCCGCTGGTAACCATTAATCGGTTCGAACATGACAGCATTACGATGAGATCCGACTCTGCATTAAACACTGAGATGAGAGTCATCCATCAACTATTTTACCTTTCGCTACAATACCGCACTTTATACCTGCCTGCTACGATCCAGAACAAACCACTTGGGTTGCCATTGCTAAACGAAGGTATGGGTGGAGTAGAGGCAGTTCCATCTGGTGGGAATTGGAGCAAAATTACCTCGAATTACGCGTCGGAGCTTCTTGACTGACAGGATATGGGAGCAATGGCGTCCTGCAGGTCTGGTTTCGCTTATGCAGATGCGCACACAGGTTGAGCGGCTCCAGAAGTCTACCGGTGTTGGTGTTGGTACGCTCATTGCTTACGAATATACCGGTGTCTGTGACGTATTTTCTGTCCTCCTCGGCCTTGCAGATCATTCTACAGCTGTCCATACAGCAGTTGTTTGGAAACGCGATCCGATGTCATGCGTTTAGTATGGCATAATAATGAGTACCAGCATCATTTCTTTTAGACCAAGGTGCGACCCCGTCCGTCACTTTCTCCAAATTTCTGTGAGATACCGTACACCTCCAGACAAATTGTCACAACACTGCTTTCTGCGGGACTTCTATTGCGAACCATCTAAATCGGAGTGTATAACGGGGTGGTAAACCAGTACTTGGATGACCACTGGTACTGTCATCTCGTACTGTGACAGTGATCGGGCACGTGTTGATTAGAGACTGCAGCAGATTTATCCATGGCAGATGTCGACAAGAAATGGAATAAACTTATGTAAACGATTCACGGGTGCTTCCGTGATGGCTTAGAGTGAGTACGCTGGTAACTGGAGAGTCTCATTCTACTCAGGCGTAAGCGTCCACAAGTTGAACACACTCAGGTCTTCTCCGAACTGCAGTCTAAATCTTTTCGCGCATTCTACTCAACCGACCGATGGCTAATAGTTTGGAATAGAATGTTCCTGAATAACCATGAGGATTCGGAAGCGGACGCGCATCGGCTGCAAGAAAATATTCATGGATTTCACGAAAGAATTTAACCACCTGAAAGGACAGGAGCTGTTGGTCGTTGTTGCAAAGCTCGGCTCTTCCGGAAAACTGTCAACACTATCAAATCCTTCACTCTAGTATGAAGACCTTAGTACACTATTGTGAAATCAAGTTTGAAGAGCGGTTCTGTCCTAGTTCTTACTATACTCAGTCATTATTTGACTGCGATTTGGAAGGAGGCTTTTCGTGCTTCCAAAGACTGTGTATCTTTCCAATAACGCCCGGTTGGTCATCTCTTCAGGTGAGAACGTTTTGCGTTCAAAAAGCTGGAAAAGTGAAGGGTCCGTGAGCTACTTTTGCAGATGCTGTGCCTAATTTGAGCAGTCAGGAACGGAATTGCAGCGACCACCCATAACACTTGTCTCAGTGACATCTTGCTTGGTCCGAAACATAAACGCTCTTAAAACACTTGCCTTTTACTAGTCTGCCCCAGGCTCACAAGAAAAATCTGTATTTAAATCAATAGACGCGGTACCGCTTGCTATCCAACCTAGGCAGCAGTCATCCTATAGACTTGACAGTCGACGCCGTGCAAAGTCCTTAGGGTTTCAAGACAAACGCTGCATATGACCGCGTATGTGTGTTTGAACCAAACGCAATCTGAACGTGGACATTAAGAGTGTGCACCGGGCTGTATGGTGGGGGGGATAATGGGGCGAACGTTGATGCCCTACTGACAGAACGTTAGAATATTTTAGTCTTTTACAATACCTGCACAAACCCATGCTAATTCTATAGCCAGATCAAATATCAAACACCAGCACAATGTGAGCTGCTACCTACCCTTGTTTGAAGGGCTCTGAGGCACGGCATATATCTATGTTCCGAAATTAGCGGACCATTTGAAATAGACAAGTACAATCATATCCACATGGAACCATGGAGCTTGCGGGCGCATATGCGCTTGCCACGAACGTGCACACTAGAAACCAACAAGGAGACACCATCAAGTCACTTGCCCTTGCTTCTAACCAAAACCTGCTTCATTACGCTGTTATACTACGACATGACAGCGCAAGCAGCCCCCTGATCGTTTGTTTGACACCTGAACCATTGTTGGGTCAGTTTGTTTAGGGAAGTGCGGCATTCTACTGAAGTTCAAGGGACCTGACATATGGCACCAGCGCTTATGCCTTGCTAGGAAGGTGGTTGTCACCGGGCCTCCTTGCTTGTGTGCTGACCTCATTCCGTCGGCTTTATATGGGTATTGGCGGTTTGAAGAAAGTACTTAGTGCACGTATCGTGCTAAACTTACGATATTTTGGTGTCTCCCACTCTCATAACCTTGTCTTTATTTTGTTGGGCTATATGTGCTTGACTTGAAGTCAAGTGAACTGGAACCGGCACGATGGAATCTGGACCCAGCGGTAAATTTATTCCCCAAATAAACTTGATGAGGGGCTAGCAGGAGGTAGGTGAACAGTCATCAGGGTCACAGTAATGCCCCGTTGGCTCAGAGTGGACTGGTCACAGTTTGTCGTTTGCATCTAGCCCTGCTTCCAGACAGGGGTGTATCAGAAGTTCCTATTAATTAAGTGGGTGCATGTGAGATCTGGGAAAGCGATCTCCTCAGGATATCAAACCTCACTAGCGAGCGCAGAGTAGCCCGTCGTGAAGGACGATCGGTGTCTGGGATGACTTCCCACAAGAAGCAGTTTCGGTTCTGTCCTGCACCACATAGGCACTATACAGATCAAGGTGAGGTTTTCAGGTCTCAAAAACAATCCAAGAATACGCTCGTACGCGACACGTATGACAGTTTCTGAAGGAAAATCCGGTAGACGAGCTACTCTTTTGTATTTGTTGGCTATACGATTAGCAGGCAAGCAAAAAGTTAAAACCAAACGTGACGGATATGGATAGGCAACCTCTGTAAGATGGCTGGTGCTGGGGGAGAATCTGAATTGATAACAGCTCGAAATCCCTCACTTTGAAACCATTTAGGGTGAAAACCGGGTCCATTCAAGAACAAGGAATAAGTTCATATCATCCGTATGAAAGACAGAGGTGCCAAAACCATGTTTGTAACCAAAACTGATTAAGAAAAATGCCCCATCCTATTGTGTATAACCACAGTTTCCTCTCGGAAATGAAGTTGCGGTCATGCGTTGTCTGACAAGAAACTAAGAAACATAATACGGACATGTAAACTGACCTCACTGTAATTCAAATTCAAGTGAGTGAGTTCGGAAGCTGGAGGATGTCCTTCTCTGGGATCTGAACCTGAAATCCGTGGTTTTTTGGGCAATAAGGAGTGCATCTCTTCGACATCATTTTCACACACGGATAATGGTCGTTTTGAACCTCTTGGTATAAGATGCGGCAATTCGGCGGATACGGATGCCTCAACATACTGAGTACCATCCACACTGAGAACGTTAGCTTCTAGTACTAGATGGCGTGGATGACCAACAGAAGGAATGAGTTGGTGCCGGACACCGATGGGTGTTGAGCATCCTCCGTCTAAATATCGCATTAGACTCCGTTCTGCTATCGCACTGAGACACGCTGACTCGTTATGGAGATCGGCGAGCACTGAAAGGATGAATGTATCATTCTTGCGACATTCACAAGCCAAGGCTCCTTGACTCACGGCATGAAAGCAGTTATCCAGGACCTGAAGTCACAAACAAGCAGAGTGATTCAGTGAGAGTTTACCAGGTGGTGAAAACTTAACGAGTGGTTAAGTAGCCGCACGTGCAATCTGAGACGTGTTCCCCTCAGCTGCAATCAATCGCAAGTGAAAGGCACAACTGAAGGATTACTGGCAAAGCAATAAGTCCGAAAAAGGACATGATACATCAGCATCAGCAGGACAACTATCCTCAAAATGCTCGACCCTTTTCATTCAGAGTACTTAAAATAGGATCTGCCACCTCGTAGTTGCGGAACTGTTCCGTCAACGGAGTCTCAAAATCCGAACCTGTGTTGTTTGGTGTTCATTTCCAACTACGCTACCATAAGAATGACACCTACATATACGCTATTAGCACCAATGAATCTGTTTTACATGACTATCCCTAGTGTCCGGACTTTGGATCAAACGGGTCATCAGATATTTCTTGTGTTGCCTCAGAGAAAACGCAAGTAGGACCCTACTAAAGTAATGCACCTCAGCATGGTTCAAACCAACTCAGCCTCCTCAGTCTTATTGTTCTGGTATCCAGAAGTGCCATGGTGCTGACGCTGCACGAAGAACGATTGCTGGAAACAATAAACACGAATAGACCCTTGCGAACGGCCGGCTGTGTAGTCCGACAGTGCGAAAACGACAGCGCGTGATCTAGCAGACAGAAGCAGCGATGCAGTGTACGGGCTTCTCTGGACTGGAGGGTCTAATGGATAGTACTTTTCTGACTGGCAATTTGAAAACTCACATGGAAATAATCGCCAAACATGGAAGCGGATTCAGTGAAGATGTTCTCAGAACCAACAACGATGAGCGCTTCATTTGACTGTAAGCTGGTCACCATGAGCGAAAAAAGTACGCGTTGAGTTAGATGGCGGCTCCCGGCCATAAGCAATCGCAAATCTCAGGTCAACCACATGACAACTACTTATCTATGATAATCTTGTGATAAGGGTTGTTGGCCTTTGTGGGACTTATACGTACGTACCTGGTCGGTATCCGCATCGCGGCTCGTTCTCCTGCGAGCTAGAACAAGCCGCCTGCATGACTTTCAGTGCTTCCAAAATGCCACAAATGTTTAGGTGACAACCGAACCCTAGAGCCCTAGCCTCATGCTTGCGGATGAGCCGCCTGAGGTATCAGACAAATTTGTCTACCTGGGCAGCTGTACCAGTTCAATTGGTCTCGCGAAAGATGATATTTTCATCCGGATTGGGAAGGCCCGAGCAGCTCTTGTGAACCAGTGTCACCTGTAGTGTAGGCGTGACATCGCGTTTACAATGCTACCCAGTGCGACCCATATTGGTATACGGGTCAGAAACCTGGCCATTGTGCGCCGAGGAAGTCAGAAGAATTTCAGTGTTTGATCATCGATGTCTTCGGAGCATTGCCCAAGTCTGATGAGAACACCAGATGAGCAAGGCTGAAATACGTCGAATGGTATTCAGAAGAAATAACTTACTCGCGAGAGATGAACAGGTCATACTGCATAGGTTGCGCTGGCTTGGCCATGTGCTCCGTAGGCCAGTCGACCGAGATCCTCTTTTTGCAGAACCGCGCGAAAGGTGGAAACGAGCCAGGGGAGGTAGAAAACAACAACTTGAAAGCGAAGCATAGGAGCCATTAACAGAAAACTCAGCTGCGCTGATCACTGCCGTCCTCCTAGATGGGGACCCCGAGGCGGGCCACGTCAATGGTTGGAGGCACTGTCTGACATTCCTAGTCGCGCCCTCAACGGTGCTCGTGCCTCTAAGGTATTGCCTTCAATGCATAGCTCCCTTCCCAATTCCCCCACTTAACAGGTCACCGATAGTGCTGTATTTACGCACCAATTTATCAGCTCCAGCTTTCAATGTGGTGCTACCTACCCCGCCTCCCCAAATCATCGGTGGACGAAACTGTGGCAACTACAACCCCTGTACGACATGTAGGCGGCTCTTACAGCTGATAATGATGACAATGAATCCTCGAACACCGATTGACTGGATGAAAGTCGAAACAACGTGAATCCGAAGCCCGACTCTAAACACTGCGGCGGGCTAACTCAAGTTGGCTCCTACAACGTTCGACGTATTTATTCATCAATGAAGTGATTGTTAAAACTACTGAATCAGGCTTCGCTATAGTTTACATTCGACTTCAACACCTTTGAGTTCACGAGGCGTGAGCAAGTAAGTGAAGAGCACGAGATGGCGAGATGGTCTAAGTGGTTAGTGCGCGAATTTACTGACCGGAAGGTCCGTGGTTCGAACCCGACCTCTGCCTCTCGACTTCTCCTGTCTCGGCTTGGGCAACCTGACAGTATCCCAGCCCTCGTCCAACCTTCGGGTGGCATGGCAGTTAGGCACCGAAAGGGTGCTACAGCCGAACGAAGAGCACTGCAGCGCATTCAGTGTTTCTTTACGGCTACAAAGCTAGGCACTGCGTGCAAGACTTCAAAAGCGTTTGGATTTGACCACTTATGTGTTCGAATTAACGAAACTGAGCGTCTTTTACCGATAAATCAAGTGCTACTCTATTCGATGTAGCTACTCTATTTGATGTAGCTGTACAAAAGAAGCCGACTTGAGAATATGCTTCGTCCACAAGGTTCTCGATTGGCTTATCGTGCACTGCCTAGTATAGGTTCAAAAAAGAAAATACTGCAAGCTTGGTCACAAAAGACCAGGAGAAGAATGGCTGCACGATGCATGTCTTCTGTGAGATTTGGGTACCAGAGACCAGACCACTCAAATGTTGAAGGTATGACAGTGTTACGTAACTGGTGATGCTGTTGGGTCCACTCACTTGCTCCCAGTCGATATTTCGGACTGATTTATTCGTTTACCGTGCCCACAATATCTTCCAACAATTCAGTTGGCGATCTTCTACCTCCAATCCCGGCTGCTGACCTTCAACAGAAAGGTGACCTGTGAACATGGAACTCCCCCCTCCTCAACCTCAGAAGTGTCCGAATGTACATCTCTACTCTACCGTCATCATGCTCCTGGAGCTGACGGCCTTCAACCTACTCTGTTCAAGGATGGCGGCGAATTCCTCAGTCGGTGCCTGCCTAGCCTGTTTGTGTTTATCTGGAAGAATGAGACTGTTCCAGATAACTGGGGTGAGTCGATCGTAGTACCCATTTTCAAAAGGGGTGCTCACAGTGAATGTGGTACCTGTGTGGTAATCACAGAGGTATGAGTTTGACTCCTGTTGTAATAAGGCTTCTGGCGTCACCGATTCTTCGGTGTCTTACGGCGGCACGCAATTACTTGATCCATAATAATGACATCTTTATTCTGCACTACATTCCGCCACGCGCTAAGGTGACCTGAACTGTAATTGTCAAACTGAATCATATTTGGTGATCAACATCCGCCCATTTCTCCAAATGTCACCAAGTAAACAGCTGACTTACGATCCCATAGATAAAAGTAGCAAGTAAAGCAGAAGAGCCTTTAGCAAGCCAAGTCAGAATCAAAAAAATCAGCCGTAGGATGATAAAACCAATTGTGCATGCAACACTGCACGTGGCAAGCAAAGCTCAAACAAGGACCTACCTCATCAATACGATCTGCCCAGCCCAGCCGCTCAATCCCAGCTTTCGCTAGCACAATCGCATCATACCTGACTGTGGGTACAGTGGTATCGTCCTCCTTTGTCACCGTTTCACTCTCCCGGTCCAGCTTGTTCAGACGGGTATTGAGGTTCCCTCGGATGGAAATGAAGTTGAGGTGGGGATACAGACGTTTTAAGGTTGCACTGCGACGAAGGGCGCTTGTACCAACAATGGATCCCTCGGGGAGATCACGGAGCTTCCGGCCACGATTTTTGGGAGACATCAGCACGACGTCTTCTGGAGAAGTTCGGTCAAACACGCAGCCTAACACAAGTCCCTCAGGCATAGATGTAGGCACATCCTTGAGAGAGTGTACCACGAAGTCCACTTCGTTGTCTTCAAGAGCCCTCTCCAGTTCCTTTGTGAAAAGGCTTTTGTCTCCAATTTTTGAAAGCGCAACATCTATAATTTTATCGCCTACAGTGGCAATTTTGACCACCTCAAATTCCAATAAGTTGTTCTTGGCCCGGAGCATATCAATAGCCAAGTGAGTCTGCACCAGTGCCAATTGGCTTCGACGTGATCCGACACGTATGGTTCTTACATTTTCTCCCAACATGTGCTATGATAGCTGAAACACAAAGCACAAACAAGAATCACACTTAACCGAAAAAACGGAAACACAGGAAAGAAGCTGTGGAGTAGCTCAAGAAGCGTGGACTTTATGACCTAGTTAACGCTTTACTTGATTTAGCCCTGATGCCTGAAATACTCAACCCGAATGGATAGAGTAATCCTGCGTTGTCGTAATGTGGGTTATATTACGCAATCAACCGATCAATTTATGAGCAACAAACCGTGTGCCATTGGCACACTGATTCCAGCTGCTATAGTTTCAACCAGAGGAAAGTGGGAGAGTGTGGGACATGCCACCAAATCTTGGAGGTGAAGGCATGTTCAGTTAGTTCGGGAACTGGGCAGCTACGAATCGAACGAGATAGCCTTGATGCACCAGCGCCACTTACTGAGCGATTGGGCCATTTCTGCCAGTGTTATTAACCACTGATGAGTTGAGTACCTGGGTCTCCATCCAGTGAGGCGGTAGTTGTCGACCAGACACAGTTTACTGGTTAGTGCTTCATACTTCGTTGCCGGGTCATACACTGTCCAAATCTTGGTTGCTTCCACTTAGCACAAGGCTGGGGGAAAATAACTCTGAGAGACAGATGGTCTTCTAGCATGCGGATTACGTGTCCCAACCAGCGTAACCAACTGTGGGGGGCTTCTTCTTCCTAAAACCGTCTGGCGCAACTCAGCATTACTAATCCGATGCCCCCTCCCAGACCTGACCAATGCTTCAGAGACACCGTTGGCCAAACACTAACATCTTTAGTTTGTCCAGGTACAGGTCATGTCTCTGATCCACTGCACTGCCGCGGTGTAAACTCTGCTCCTGACGGACGAAATGCTGTCACGTCAGCGCCATAGGTGTCGAACGTTGGCAAACGCTGTTCTAACCTTCCCAACTCGAGAAGTGACCTCACCTCCAAATGGTCCACCGGAATTTATACAACTGCCCAGATAACCAGATGCGACGATACCGGGCTGATACTCCGATGGTTTTTGCACGACGTTCTTGTGTCCTTTTTGAAAACTGGGAGGACAGTCAAGGGGCTGCATTCGACTGGCATTCTGTTTCCGTTCCAAATCTTCTATAATATGGTTGTGAGACTGTTCATCAGGGCCACAACAGCTTCTATGAAGAGTGCGGACCATCTGGTCAGGTGCCCAGTTGGATGGTTGATATATCAAGTTAGATTTCTTTTGTTGATGGTGGGCTGGTGGCGACGATCCATTCAGGCCCGTTGGGTTGTTCCAGAGGTTGTGTTGAAAGAGACCGGCTGAACTGTTATTCGAAGAGTTCCGCCCATCACTCAAGACGAAGACTTTATGATTGAATTGCCGCTCCGTCGTTTTTCGCATATCGTTTCGCTGACACTTGTGTTCTTTTGACCACGTGGTCGAATCAGCTGAACTAGGGTCAAACTGTTGTCTGCAGCAAAAGCCTTCTCCCTCTCCTAGGTCTTCGTAATCCACCAGTGTCATCAGTCACTCTTCCAGCTCTTGGCTATCCGATTTGAGGGATCTGAGAACGCCATCAGAGTCGCTAGTTGCTTGTGTGACCTTTCTGGCAGCAATAAGATCTGCTGATCTCGACTATTTCCGGGGTCGACGGGTTACAGAGACTGGGCCTTTAAAACTGAACACTCAGCTAGCTGGATCTGTCTGCGGCCACCAGAGAAGTATCAAATCCGGTCGAATTACGACCGGTATTTATCACCAGCCCGATGAAGCTCCAAATGTATCTGCTAAGCGAACGGCTACAAGAGCAGGAGCAACCCTTAAAAATGCCATACAGGTAGACTGCTGGGTTACTGGCCTCGGGTATGGGCTCCCAGTTTCTAACACGCTGCAGTCCCGATCAGACTTCTGGCTACGAGTAGAGTCGGAGGTTTTCTCAGTAACACATACGTTGGATTTCGGAGCAAAAGGCTCTGACCGACCTGGAAGTACATTTACTCTCGCACCACTGGCCAAATCACCAGTGCTGCTATCTTCAGCACATTTAGACGTTTCTCTTGAGTGGTGTTCTTGCAAATGTTGCTACTCGACCTCTTGTTAGATTGACGATGAGAAGAATGAGGAAAGTAATAATAATAATAATAATAATAATAATAATAATAATAATAATAATAATAATAATAATAATAATAATAATAATAATAATAATAATAATAATAATAATAATAATAATAATAATAATAATAATAATAATAATAATAATAATAATAATAATAATAATAATAATAATAATAATAATAATAATAATAATAATAATAATAATAATGATAATAATAATGTTTATTCCCAACTTGTGGGAGGCATGCCGTCCGGCATGATCATAAGGTTACAGTCAGAATAAAGGCATGGCTGGCGGGGACTGTGGGTACAGGGAGTTTTGGGAAAGGGGACAGCGTCATAGGCGGTGAGCTTCATCCAATGACACGCGTTTAAAATGACGGACAAATCAGCTCATCTAGCCGTCCAACATTCGGCAATAACGCCGATGACCGGTTCCTAAATCAGCGGCGAAGAGTAGAGGACAAGGATATGTACCGCATAGAAAGCCATATAAATGCAGCATGAAGTAAATGCCACAAGCAGAAAAACATACTAAACCACGTTCACCACTGAATGACGTATAAAATCATAGTGCTACTTCTAAAACCAATCTAACGAAACTTCTAGGAACTGGCACCGCATTCGAAGGCAACTCTGGTCTACAAAACCCTGGCCAGCCAATAATAAAGACGCGCTATCATCAAGTGGGCCACCCTGAGCTTGCGACGGCGAGTATACTGCTCCTCAGATAAAGCCAAAATAAAATCAATCTCCCAAGGAACGCAGGTTGTGCTCCACTCTCCCAGGCTTCTCTCTATTAGGAAAACAAAATAAGAAAGGACACAACAAAGGCCGTTGAAGAAAAACATCATATAATTGCCAGGGCTATTTTCAACACAGTAAGTACTTTGTTGACGTAGCTCAAAATTAGCGGCAACTGGTATGTATCATGTGCGCGCGGAATCGTTTATGATCTTTTGGTCCTATGTTGTTGTCCGGAAACCAGCCGCACATAATAACCGAACAGCACGTCAATTGAACGGATGTGTCACGTGCGGGCTACGGACCAAACGGAGGATGCCCTGATTGGTTCGAATGCCAGCCAATCTAGATTGAGCAGCTTAAGCTCGACGCTTCTCGCCACCTCATGGGGATCCTAGCACAACCTTGTGGAACATTCTGTGAATAACACATAAATACAGTTGTATTAATCTTCCTTCGTCTCCATAAAGGGCTGTTTGAAGCTACCGTGCCTTTTGATATTCCATAGTGGGCGGAGCAGGAAGCCAAGGACCGACACAGAGTTGCACGGCCGTTCAGTAAGTCACAACAACTGGGGACGGGGATGGGATCTTGTAGTTTTATGTTTTGGTTGCTGGTGAAATGAACGAAAAATGCGGCTAGAGTAGAAGCAAAAAACATGCCTCTGGGCTCGTTTCACAGAGGTTTGGTAAACAATCGTTCCCGAACATTTACAATTGACGCCTCTAGGCTCCTTTTCAGATAAAAGGCAGATAGAGATAGATAGAAAGAGTACAGTGCAGGTCATACTGGATATGTATACGTGCATAAAAATGTGTGATAATAATTCGACATCCATTGCAGCCGTACGGCTAATTGTCTCCACAAACAGACGAGGCTCTGTTCGGTCCAGGTCCATTGGTTCCAAAGATTTCTTATAGATACGAAAACCGAACCGAGTCCAGTATTAGGTTTGCCCTGAACCAACTGAACAGATACAGCTACCGGGTGGAACAATGCGAAGAATAGGACCACGCATATTGGATCAACTAGCTTGACACATTTCACTTTAGAGGGGTGGGGGAGGAGAGACGGCACGGCTCGAAGAGCGAGCAATATAAAAAATGAAAAAGCCAAACAACGCACAAGCAGGAGACAACACACAAAGGTGAAAACCATAAAACCATAAGGAAAGTTCAAGCGTGGTGAAAACACCAAACCGCACGGTATATAACAAGACATGCGAAATGGATGTGGTTGGACTATATGTATACAACAGGCGTGGATGAAAATACGGCAAAAATGGTACCGACGTGGTCACGCTCAGGATACTTAGGACAACGGGTGAATGGTGAGCAGTGGCATCTTTGGCGATATGGCGTACAATCATAGGAGAAAATGACTCATATCAGCATGCTCCATTCACGGCGCCAAGTATATAATGAGCGCTGAGACGAACATGTTTTTTTACGTATCGGAGCGTTTATACGTGTTGGCGCCAAGTATATAATGAGCGCTGAGACTAACATGTTTTTTACGTATCGGAGCGTTTATACGTGTTTCAGGTTGAGAACTGATAGCTACAGAGTGTTCTTTGGGAAGTATGTATCCGGATGTACATCCCGAGTGACACACAGGTGGCTTTCTCCATCGCACGCCATCCATATGGTTATTCTGCTCTCCCATTTCATGGAAGTTGGAGGGGGTAGCAGAGCACGTAGCGGTAAGACCAGTGACAGAGTTTGTGACAACGGACACTCACTTGGCGATAGATAAAACCTAGGGACACAGGCGTGAGTGGCACTGCATTGTCACGCTGCGATTATAGACGTGGCCCCGAGACTCTATTTCACGGTTTCGGCAGCCGCACCCTTGGAAGAAACAGAGAAACAGAGGGTAATTAAGACCGGCGGAGAAAACTTCGCTGTTTGAGCACGAATCGCAGGATCTGATCACCTGTTTTGGGAACTGCCTTTTTGCCTGAGCCCGTCCGTCGTGTAGATCATGGAAAAATTCACGAAACTTTCGCAGTTTCCTCTGAATCGATGATGAAAAATCTACAGCCTCATTGCTGTCACTTATTCCACCGATTCTGATCTTGATGGTTGCTGTCGTTTTTCTTGAGAGTTAGCCAATCAGTATGGAGCAGGTTGTGTGCCAATCTGTGTGATTTCGGCTGAGGTTGCCAAAGACGTTTTATCGGTTGAATTTCGGACAGCGGCGTCTACAACTTTGGCTGTGTGATGACCGGGATTCCTCTCCAGCCGTTAAGGCGTCTTTGAGGTGCATCAACTAGCCTGGCACCTAAAAAATGGCCACCGTTTTCAGTGTCACTTGAAAGCTGCCTTCGACCCTATGGCCATCGGGTACTGTCGGTGTTTTCAGAGAAAATATGTCCGCCAGAAAGCCGTGGCCTTCCTTAGATCGCTGTATGCTAACACCTGATGGCGCGTGACGGTTTACAGGACGTTCTTTCCTGAGTTCAGTACGTCAAGTGGCTTCAAGCGAGACTGTCCTCTCTCACCTTTCCCCTTCAGTTTCATCCTTGATATGGTCATAGAAAACTCACTGCCAGCTCCACCTGCCTGTGGGGTCCAAATGCTCCCAGAACGTACGTTCATGGATATCGAGAACGCAGATGACATCGTTCTTCTTGGATCCGATGCTTCCGTTATGCAGACGATATTGAATAATCGAACCAAATCGAACCAAATTCGGCGTGCATTTCACCCCTGGAAAGTGTGGAACAAAACCAACCCGGGGAACTTGGGCGCAAGCCTCTATCCTGTGTATCAATACGTGAATCCGTGAATGGACGGATGCCGTTTGGTTTGTAGCGGGCACCATGCACATTCCGGCGCTTGATGCTTTGTCTAACGAAGGGACGGGAGAATGCTACCGTGTGTACAGCAATATGGAACTGGAGCACGCAGTTCACTTAAAAGCCGTATTGAAGTGTATCCTGGCCTGCGGATGAATGAAGCCAAGACAGAGCTCGCTTGGAGTTTGGTGACGCTTGGGATATAAAGTGGGTCAGGGAGTGGTTAGCCCACTGCCAGAAAAACTGGCAAGGATCGAGGACTTTGCTTTTTCCAATTCAAAGCGATCCCCACGGACGTGAAGTATACTACAGCCGGTTTGTCAAGGATTCCAACACGAATGCTACCCCACTGTACAACGGGCAACATCGGAAATTTGAATGAACCAGGGAAGCACATGAGGCCCTTGAACGTGCCAAAGGGCGGATGCTGGATCAGCAACTGACCCTCAAACTGCTCAGGGTCGGAGAAATGTCCACTGTTTCAACCGACATTAGTGGTCGCGGTATCGGCGCAGTCCTAAAGCACAGGAATGGAGTTATCGAATATGCCAGTAGTGTCCTGACTTACGCTGAACAAAAGTACTCGGCCATTGAGAAAGATAAGTGGAGGCTATGCCTGCTTGGACAAAGATTTCATGTGAGCACCCATCACAAATCCCTATAGTGGATCAGGACCACTAGAGATCCTCGCGGAAAGCTGGCGCGTTGGGCACGATTCGCACGATCCAGCACGTGTCAGGGAAGGAGAACCACTTGGCTGATTAGCTGTAATGACCAGAGACTGAATATGAGACCCCCAGGATCATGATTGGTGCCAATAGCCTCGTCGTCGAACTGGATCCCGGAAGGTTGGTGCAACCATAACGGAAGGCTCCTGTGATACGGAAGGCTGCAAATGCCTTGTTGGCAGGAAGGGATATTGGGAACGGAGAGTGAGACAAAGAATCGGAAACGTTCCAGAGTGACTTTGATCGGCTGAGTCTGAATGAAGCTGGCATAATTTCATAGAACGCCACTGATTCGGATGGTGAGCTGCTCGTGATACCTTGCGTCTTGAGACGGAACCTTATTTTAGAATGCCACGAAATGGCACACACCGAATGCACCAAGACGCACGACTTACTTCGGCAGAGGGCCTACTGGCCCGGGATGAGAAGTGAGGTGATGAATTATGTGGTGTCCTGTAAGCAGTGCCAACTGAAAGGAAACACGACAGGGGAAACCCACCCCATGGAACCCCTTCCTGTCTCAGAAATCGGAAATATATGGTACGTAGATGTCAAGGGCCCCTTTCCGGCGATGCAAATCAGTGTGTCGTGATAAAAAACGCTTGTCATGGTGGGTCGGGCGACGAAGATCAACGGAGCGGTAATACATCACATCGTGTCCAACCATGTGATACCAAAATGATCCTAACCGATCGGGGGCCTTGCTTTGAGAGCGAAGAACTGAGGAGTTGCTTGCAGAGGCTGGGCATCAGACAACTAAGTGTGGCACCATACCACCCGCAAACAAATGGTCTAACAGAAAGTAATAACCGCACGATCAAGGAGTGGCTGGCGGCCAAAGGAGGTGACTGGGAAGTGAAGGCCATGGTGTTGCTAGCTCATCGTGCTTCCACACAGCCAACACAGGCAAGTCCCCGTTCATACTGATGTACAGTCAATACCGGCGCCTCCCGGTAGGTTGGAAAATTAGGTTGTGGCTTGCAACACGCTTGTTACCAGAGGAGCTAGAGGGAGAAAGGAGGAAAGATCGAGAAAATTTGATCGCCCTTCAAGAAAGGACTAGAAAGAAAGCAGCAAGTACAGAGGCACGACAATTCCCCATAGGCGCGAAGGTCAAGTGGAAGGATCATCAGAATCCTGGAAGGAGTGGATTGAGGTCGCGGAAGCTGGGCAGTCGATGGCAAGGTCCGTTTGTCGTTACCGACCGCCGTTTGTTGTTACCGGCCACCGGGAAAACGTCCATACAATTGAAGGCGGCCGGGGATCGCAAAGAATAAATGAGACTCAGCTTCGGAAGTGGCATGATACATCCAAAGAGCGGCCGAACAGACCAGCTGCTGGAGCCGACATAACGGGGGGCAAAGAACATCGGTGCCATGCGAGCGACCTTTAAACGGGGAAGGTGTGTAACGGTGGATACCACTGATGAGGCATGCGAGTGAATGTTCTATCGTAACTCCTCATCGCGTCTAGTAGAAACTAGGATTTGTTACGCAATTTGTGGAATTGCTTTGTGGCGTTTGTCGACATTTGAAAGATAGTCAATAAATGTCCAAGAAAGTTAAGGAAGACGGGTTCAAGAAGAAGGCGAATATCCAGTTTTTATAAACAAGCTGGTGACATATTGTTGATTCTAATGTGCGTGGAAAGCAAGTTCAGTTAGTGTTCTCTAATAAATAATTCCCCGGAGGAGGCCTTTTT